>ML290418.1:5460-29546 GCA_005239495.1 Nicotiana undulata | reverse complement strand
CGAGGCTCGCACCAGCGGCCATCCCATCGCAGGCGCGGCTCCAGCCGCAGGGGCGGCCATCTTCTCGCAGGCGTGGCTCCGCAGGAGCGGACCAGGATCCGCAGGCGCGACCCATCCCCAGGGCCCAGGCCATCGCAGACGCGGCCAATTTCCCGCAGGTGCGAGTCCGCACCTGCGATCCAAAGTCCGCAAGAGCGAGAACCCCCCCAGTGCCCAGGCCTTTTTCGCAGGAGCGACCCTTTTTCCGCAGGTGCGAGTCCGCACTTGCGATCCAAAGGTCGCAGGTGCGGAAACTGCTGGGCAGTCCTATAAATAGCCCCTTTCGTGATCTTTCATCCCAAAACTCGATTTTTCCTCCATTGTTGAGACCTCTAAGAGCTCCAAAGAAGTGTTTCGGCCTAGTAATTCTGGTAAGTTATTCTGTAACCCTCCGCATGTTAATTTCTTCAATTCTTTGGGAATTTCCACCTCCAAATTCATAGAAATTCATAAGAAATTGTTGGGGAGAATAGAGGGTTTTGAGGAAAATGGGAATTCTGATTTTAGGGCCATTGTAGGATGATTAATTGAGTTAATCTTGATCCTTAGGCGACGTATAGCGCATTTCTTCAAGAATTATAATTTTCCGGACGCCGAGGCTCGGAGTTGAATTTGCCAAGTATGTCAAGAATGTGTTTTTAGGGAAAATCCTTGATAAATCCTCCTCGATTCTCCCTAAATTGATATAATTATGTGTTTTTGGCTAATTGCAAGCCATCGAGGGTGATTCGGAGGATTCGTGCGTCTTGTTGATTGGTCCGTTGACTGGAGGAGTACTTGTCCAGGTGAGTCTCCTTTCCAAACTTTGTAAGGGGGAAATGTCCCCTAGGCTCTTTGTTGCTAATTGTGTTTGTTGAGGGGGTTGCGCACGTACCACGTGACGAGAGTCTGTACGCGGCATCTATACTGAATGTTGGGTAGCCGTAGGACCCACGAGCATGTTCTAACTGTTTGTTTGATATTATCTGATGTTTTGTACGAATTATTACTTATATATGATGAAATTGAGCTATGATAGCCGTGAATTAAATGTACATACTATTCAGATAAGAATTATGAATTTCATCAATTGAGTAATTGTGTTACTCCTGATATAATTGATAAAGAGTAAGAAGCAAATGGGATAAGTCCTGATATTGAGCTGTTGAGCTAAACGAAGGTGGTTGGAATTCCTTCCTATACTATAAATGTTCCATCATGGTGATATTATGAGCAAAGGGGATAATGTGATAAAATCCTAACTTTGGCTATCAAGTGAGATGTGAGTATCCGATCTCGTTGAGTGTGGGCGAGTCGGTACCACGGTGTCTACATATACACATATATATATGCATTCATGCAGTCATATATACGCATTCATGCATTCATGGCCCCCGAGTCACAGGTATGATTCGTGATCGGGGAAGACTTATATTTTCATCGGCCCCCGAGTCACTGGCATGATTCGTGATCGGGGAGAGTTTTACTTTGCATCATTGGCCCCGAGTCAGAGGTATGATTCGTCATTCGAAGATTATATATATATGTCATTGCCCCCGAGTCGCATGAATGATTCGCGAGCGGGGAGAGATATTTTCCACGAGTCGCATGGATGATTCGTGATCGTGGCTATTTTATCGAGTCAGCGCACGAGTCGCATGTATGATTCGCGAGCGTGTGGAGCTTTATGACCGAGTCAGTCCTTATGACCCACCCTTATGACTTCGACCGATAGTCTTGTCCGTGTCGGTTATATACGTAGATATATACATACATAAGCATTGCATTGAGTTGGGATCGTACGATGGTGAGTTGAGAAACGGTACTGAGTACTGGAAAGTGAACAACGGAGATAAAAAGATAAGACATTTCAGATAATGAGAAAGGAAACAAGTGATACCTATGATCAATTTACAAAGAAAGGTTATGTTTAAGATCAGTTACATGTTTGTTGATTACATGTCCTTATACTTGATGTATTTTTTCACATGATTTATTGCTCGGTATGTACCTTATTTTATTATGTACTGGACCTTAGTGAGTATATATTCTACCTCTCGTCACTACTCTTTACGAGTTTAGACGGGATACTCACTGGGTACATATTTGTTTATATGTACTCATGCTGCACTTTCTTTTCTTTTTCTGCACTTGATTGTGCAGGTCTTGAGGCTGGCCCGTCTGGTCGTCCGTCCGCTGGTAGATACTGATCGCGGTGTCACTCCATACGGTGAGATGTCTTCTTGGCGTCATCCTGACAGCACCTCTGGAGCCTTCTAGTTTCATTTTGCTCTGTCTTTTGTTTCAGACTGTGGCTTGTATTTTTGTATATATATTTCAGTTGCTGTATCTATGTAGCCGCCCGTTGACACTGTGACACTAGTCTTGGCACACACTTGTTGTAGTTATGTTAGGTTTCGGTGTTGTATATATTTGGCCTAGTTGTGGTTTAGCTTGTATATATGGCCTTACCTCATATCGCTGTTACATTCCGCATTATAATTGTTATAAATTGTAAATAACTAGAATATCGATTTCTGGGGTTGTATCTCCTAAGGATTTATATGTTGGCTTGCCTAACCTCACCGTTAGGTGCCATCACGACCTGAACCGGGTTTTGGGTCGTGACAGAGACGCCGTCCAAAGGCACCGGAAAGTCCATATTCATGATACGGACTCGCTCAAACTTCCGAAATGTAAAAAACAACAGCGAAACTAAGAATTCAATCCCAAAACCAAATTGAATCAAGCTTAAGAACTTAAGATTCTAAAATTCACTTCAATGCACCGAATGGGCCTATACTTCTCGGAATGACTTCAAATTTTGCAAACAAGTCATAAATGACATAACGGTCTTGGAATGCCATTCGGACCTCGATAGCATAAAATCACATCGCAGACCAAATTTCGAAGTTAAGGAAATCCTGATTTCCATTTCGGGCGCTGAAATGCTCCTGGGTCCTCGAAATCTGAGCAAAACATACGCCCAAGTTTGAAATCATCATACGGAGCTACTGGAGCTATCAGAACTCGATTCCGAGGTCATTTGCTCAAAATGTTGACCGAAGTCAAACTTGGCCAAATAAGACAACCTTAAGGAACCAAGTGTTCCCAAATCACTCAAACCATTCCCGAATCCCGAGTCACCCTTCCCCGCAAGTCTTAAAGCACGAATATCCTCTATGGGAGGTTTCATTTAAGGGAACGGGATCCTACTACGCAAAACGACCGGTCTGGTCGTTACAACTTAGTATCAGAGAACTAGGTTCCCTTATGTTTCACGAGTCATGAGCAACACTAGGTAAGTGATTTCTTCCTATTTTTGAGTTAAATATGTGATCTTACATGGATTTAGACATGGAAAACTAGTATAAATTTGGGATTTTTTGGGAAGACCTAGAATTTGGAATTTTGGACTTTTACCATCAATTTGAGCATGCAAAATTAAAGCAAATTGTATATTTGAGTTAGTAAAGCTATGGGTATAATTTATCTTCGAGAAATTTCGTAATCTGGACACGTGGGACCGAGGGCATTTTGGTTAACTTTTTCGAGCGGAGTTGGGAACTTATATAATTTGAATTGTTACAAGTATTAGAGTGAATTTTTATTGGTTTTCCCGTTATTTGAATAGTTTTGGGGCGTTGTGCATCAATAGAAGTAGTCGGAAGGGCTTGGAAGCCGGTTATGGGATTTCGGAGCGAGGTAAGTCTCCTTTCTAACTTTTTGAGGGGGGGATTGTCCCCATAGGTGAACTTATTAATTATGTGCTACTATTTGGGGGGGGCTACGTATGAGGTGACGAGAGTCTATGCGTAGCTACTATTATGCTTCTGTCCGGGTATTCTAGGACCCACTAGCATGCCTTACGTGTTGTACCTGTGATCTTGCCAATAATATTAGACTGTTAATGATATCGAATAAGTATTTGATTACCTAAGAAGGTTAGAGTTTACTTTTCTTAATCATTTAGAAAGAGAATTTATTCTTTCGTGGGTAATTGTGTTCCTGTTAAAGTTATAATATTTAAACATTATTAAACTTGGCAAATGAATTTTCACACAAAGATTTAAATACAATTTTCGTGTTCCTTAAAAGAGAATTTTATCAATTCCTTGAGAAATTGTTTTCTTGATAAAAATGTGAACTTATTGTGTGAATAGGTGTATCGATGGGATCCTGAATCGCATGTATGATTCTCGAACAGGATAACCCTATTATTTATATATTACTGCGTCGCATGATCGATTCGCGAGCGGGAGAAAATAGATGCATCTATTGTTCGAGGCGTTCGACCCTTCGGCACTGCACATTTTATTATTGTTGGTCCGCACCGTTTGACCCTCGGCATTTCTTGCGCATGATAATTGCTGCGTATTTTCTGTTATTATTCCCTATTTATTGGCCTATGAAGTTTTAAATTACCAACTAAAATGACGAAGATTTAAAGTGTTAAATGTGAAAGAAATTGATATTACTTATCCCTGATTTTATTAAATTGCCTATGATATTTCCGCTTAGTGTATAACTTGATGATACTAAATTGACTTCTACCAAGTGTCTAATTGGACCTCTCGTCACTACCTCTCTGAGGTTAGGCGGAATACTTACTGAGTACACATTGTTTCCGTACTCATGCTACACTTGCTGTGCATTTTTATTGAACATATACTTTCACAGCGATGTGGCCGGCTTGGAGACTTAGGCGAGCTGCACCATCCGGAGGCGATCTGCAGCTGACAGAGTCTCCCTCATATGTTTTTATTTTTATTTTAAATTCCTTGTCCGGTTGTATTTCGGATAAGCATTGTAGTATCTATTTAATTCTTAGAAATTTGCAGATGTACTTGTGACACCAGGTTCTGGGATGTGGTTGGGATATATTTTATTAAAATTGAATATTAGACTATTGTATTTACTTAACGAATTTTTATTCAGCTATTATGTAATAAAGTGAAAGGTGATGATTTCAAAAATGCTAAAACAGAAAATTTGACTCAACCATTTAATGATTGGCTTGTCTCATAGTGGTGTCCGTCGCCATCACGCCCTTATGGATTTTGGGTCGTGACAACTTGGTATTAGAGCACTAGGTTCCCTTATGTTTCACGAGTCATGACCAACACTAGGTAAGTGATTTCTTCCTATTTTTGAGTTAAATATGTGATCTTACATGGATTTAGACATGGAAAATTAGAATAAATTTGGGATTTTTGGGGAACACCTAGAATTTGGAATTTTGGATTTTTACCATAAATTTGAGCATGAAAAATTAGAGCAAATTGTATATTTGAGTTAGTAAAGCTATGGGTAGAATTTATCTTCGACAAATTTCTGAATCCAGACACGTGGGACTGAGGGCATTTTGGTCAACTTTTTCGAGCGGAGTTGGGAACTTATATAATTTGAATTGTTACAAGTATTAGAGTGAATTTTTATTTGTTTCCCCGTTATTTGAATAGTTTTGGGGCGTTGTGTATCAATTGAAGTCGTCGGAAGGGCTTGTAAGCCAGTTATGGGATTTCGGAGCGAGGTAAGTCTCCTTTCTAACTTTGTGAGCGGCGAATTTTCCCCATAGGTGAACTTATTAATTATGTGCTACTATTTGTGGGGGATAGGTACGTACGAGGTGACGGGAGTCTGTGCGTAGCTACTATTATGCTTGTGTCCGGGTAGTCTAGGACCCACTAGCATGCCTTACGTGTTGTACCTGTGATCTTGCCAAAAATATTAGATTGTTAATGATATCGAATAAGTATTTGATTACCTAAGAAGGTTAGAGTTTACTTTTCCTAATCATTTCGAAAGAGAATTTATTCTTCCGTGGGTAATTGTGTTCCTGTTAAAGTTATAATATTTAAACATTATTAAACTTGGCAAATGAATTTTCAGACAAAGATTTAAATACTATTTTCGTGTTCCTTAAAAGAGAATTTTATCACTTCCTTGAGAAATTATTTTCTTGATAAAAATGTGAACTTATTGTGTGAATATGTCTATCGATGGGTTCCTGAGTCGCATGTATGTTTCGCGAGCAGGATAACCCTATTATTTATATATGACCGCGTCGCATGATCGATTCGTGAGCGGGGGAAAATAGATGCATCTATGGTTCGAGGCGTTCGACCCTTCGGCAGTGCACATTTTATTATTTTTGGTCCGCAGCGTTCGACCCTCAGCATTTGTTGTGCATGATAATTGCTGCGTATTTTCTATAAATATTCCCTATTTATTAGTGTAACGACCTGGTCTGTCGTTACGTAAAACCTGCAATATAATTGTTGTTATTGACTTGATATAGATTGGTGATACTGTATTTGATGTATTAGGGTTGATAGACTTGAAATCGAATGGTTGTAGTGAGAGTTCAGTCAATTAGCCTTTAAAAAATAGCCTTAAAAATGGGAAAAGTCAACTAAGAGTTGACTTATGGGTAAAAGACCTCGGAATGCGAATTTTATGGCTCGGATAGCTTCGTTAGGTGATTTGGGACTTAAGAGTATGTTCAAAATAATTTTGTGTGTCCGGTGTAGAATTAGGCTTGAATTGGTGAAAGTTAGTTTTTGGCGATTCCGGTCGGAAGTGGAAAATAGGCTATCGGGGTCGGAATAGAATTCTGACGGTTGGAACATGTTTGTAATGTCATTTTTGACTTGTCTGCAAAATTTCAGGTCAAACAGAGTTGATTTGGATAGTTTCGGCATCATTGGTGAATTTTAGAAATTTCAAAGTTCTTAGGCTTGAATCCGATGTAATTTTGGTGTTTTGATGTTAGTTTTGGTGTTTCGAGAGTGCAACTAAGTTTTAATGATCATAGGTGAGGTGTTGGTATGTTTGGTTGGGGGTCTCGAGGGGCTCGGGATTGATTTCGGATGGTTAACGGGAAGATGGAGTGATTTTAGTAAATCTGCACATTGATGTTGCTGGTGTCTTCGCACCTACAGAAAAGGAGCCGCAGGTGCGGTTCCACAAGAGCGGACTGGGCTCCGCAGGTGCGTGAATTGGCTGGGGGAGTGTTCCGCAGGTGCGAGGAAATTTGTCGCACCTGCGAGATCGCAGGTGCGGAAGGTGCATCGCAGGTGCGGAATTGGGAGACTTGAGGGGAGATCGCAGGTGCGGAAAGAGCATCGCACCTGCGAAGCCGCTAGTGCGAGTAAGTAAGTCGCAGGTGCGGAAATACCTATTCAGAAAATATAAAATAAACCCTCCGCGACTTAAACCTTATTTTCACCATTGTTGTACGGAAAAGAGCTCTTGGCGACGATTTTGAAGAGGAAAATCCTTGTTCTTCATTGAGGTAAGTGTTCAAGTCATTAAAACTCGATTATGGGTGATTATAGAACATAAACCAGCCTTTAATTCAAAAACAAAAAACAGTAGAAAAATAGGATTTTGGGGCATGAGATTATGAGACCTTTAGGGATCGATTTGAGGGGTCAAACAGACTCCGATTTTGGCGTTCTTTATATGTACGGACTCGTGAGATGACAAATAATACTTTTGTATAAAAATTTATGAGTTTCGGGAAGCGGGCCTGGGGTCGGGTTTTGAGCGGTTTCGGATTTTTGAGTTAAATTTGATATCTCTCGATTGGAATTCGTTCCTTAAGCATATATTGATGATAAAAATCTGGACTTGATAGATTTGGAGCCTTCGGAGGTTGATTCGCGAGGAAAGCGTGTCGTGGAATAGTTTTCGGGCTAGTTTTGAGGTAAGTAATGTCTTTAAATCCTATCCTGAGGGTATGAAACCCCGGACTATGCACCCTTTCACGGGTTTTGAAATGCAAAGGTTTAAACTTTGGAGATATATTCCTACTTAGGCGACTATTGAGTTGTGAAACGGCTTTTAAAGCTTATTTCCAATAATATTATATATACTTGATATGATTTGGGTTGTAAGCAATGTTTGGGGCCTAGTGCCGATCTGTTTACCCCTTGGGGGATCTTTTACTATTTTCCTCACTGATATGTTATGATTTTTCACTCAGTCTTTTTTGGCAAATTGTTTTGACACTCAGAATATTTTGATACTACTTCTTGAAAATAAAACACTGTTTTTGAGTCGAGAACCCGGTATATTATGGCCTGAAGGGCAAATTGAGAGTGTTTTACTGAGTGAGGCTGCTGGCCTATATTGTGAGGATGATATGATATGAGTGAGGTTGCGGGCCTATACTTTGTGTGATTTATTCTATGTTGTGGCTTATTATAGCGCTTGGGCTGTAAGAGCCCTTGCGGAGTCTGTAACACACCCCTAGTGAGCGCCGGTACCGATTGAGTGATGCCTGATGAGCAGAGTGATTGTGAGGTTGCCTGATGGGCATAGTGATTGTGAGGATGCCTAATGGGAAGAGTGATTATGATGATGCCTGATGGGCAGAGTGAATGTGAGGTTCCCTGATGGGCAGAGTGATGGAGAGGTTGCCTGATGAGCTATTACTGAAAGATATTGTGATGAAAAATAATTATGGCCCGAGGGGCAGTTTTATGAAAGGTTTTACTGAGTTTTCAAACTATGATTTACTTCGTTTTCAAGCTGGTTTTCACTGAGAATTTTACTGAGGTATACTGGTATTGTACTTGTTTTCAAAGGATTTCTGGAAACTGATTTCGAACTTATTATTTGATGAATACTACATGGTGACTTGGTGTTTTACTTGTTTTTTGAAATTGTGCATCTATGAAGTGTGTTTGTATTACTCAGACTGTGATTTATTTTCATTACTACTGAGTTGGTGTACTCATAAAGACTCCCTGTGCCTTTGTGCACAGATCCAGGTACTAGCTCGCAGCAGTAGCTGACGCAGGTTCGATAGCAGCTTTTCACGGTATTTCGAGGTAGCTGTCCAGCGTCAACATCTTCTCCATTCCCCTTCCGTATTTAATCTTAGCATTTGATTCAGAGACATATATTATAGTTTTAGCAGATTTAGGTTTATTTATTCTTTGATGCTCATGACCATTGACTCCAGTTCTTGGGAGGTGGTTTAGAATATTATGGGGACGCTAAGAATTATTTATATTATTTCTGCTATGGTTGCTTGCTTATTATTTAATTGTGAACTGTTATGATTAAACAAAAGCGTAGCAAAGTGATGGTTGGCTAGCCTAGTTCCACGATAGGCGCCATCACGGCCTGTTAGGAATTGGGGTCGTGACAAGTTGGTATCAGAGCACTCGGTTACACAGGACTCAATNATTCTTGAAATCTAAACTTACGTTGTTTCATTCTCTCACAGATGGTGAGGACACGCAATACTGATCAGGGTGACCAGACACCAGCCAGACCCACACGGGGTTGAGGCCGTGGTAGAGGTAGGGGACCAGCCCAGGCAGCAGCCGGGGTAGTACCACAAGATCCCCCTATTGTTCAGGATCAGTTCCCACCGATGGAGCTCCAGCGGAATAGGCTCAGGCACCGGCAGTGCCTATTGTTATTCCGGGTCTTCAGGAGACCCTGGCTGAGATATTGACGGTGTGTTCTAGTTTAGCTTAGGCAGTTTCCATGTCCACTACTGACAATGCAGCTCAGACCGGTGGAGGCAATCAGACTCCAGCTGCCCGGACACCTGAGCAGGTTGTACAGGGTATTCAGGCACCAAGAGCAACCCTAGTTCAGCCGGTTTCTCCAGCTCGGGATTTTGTGGTGGCTGCTATGCCTGAGGATGAGCAGCGTAGGTTGGAGAGGTTCAGCAGACTTAAGCCTCCAACCTTCAGTGGCACAGAGGGTGAGGACGCCCAAGGTTTTCTAGATAAATGCTAGGGGATACTACGTACTGCGGGTATTTTGGAGACCAGTGGGGTCTCGTTTGTTACATTTCAGTTTGCGGGTGCTGCTTTTACTTGGTGGGAGTCATTCGAGAGGCGTAGGACGGTTGGTTCAGCACTTCTCACCTGGCAGCAATTTTCCACGATCATTTTGGAGAAATATGTTCCTCAGTCCCATAGAGAGGAGCAACGTAGGCAGTTTGAGCAGCTGCGCCAGGGAGAATTATCAGTCACCCAGTAAGAGATGAGGTTTTCTGAGTTAGCCAGACATGCGTATGAGATTGTCGCTACTGACAGGGAGAGGATTAGGAGGTTTGTAGATTGTCTCTCGTATTAGCTTCAGATTTTGATGACCAGAGAGAGGGTGTCAGGAGTCACATTTGAGCAGGTTGTGGACATTGCTCGAGATATTGAGTAAGTTCGTAGGCAGGATCGTGAGGAGGGAGAGGTCAAGAGGCCTCGGGGAGCATGTAATTTTAGTGGCGCTCCTTTGGGAGGGCAATTTCAGCCTACCAGAGGTCGTTCATTTAGACCTCCATAGTCGGTTCGCCTAGCGTACAATGGTGTATTGTCGGGGCAGGGTCCTCGCAATTCTCATCAGGGACGTTTATCTTTTAGTGCCCTTCCAACTCAAAGCTCCGCCCGAGCATCATCTTATCATGGTTCTTCTATGCATGTTTCGTCTGGTGGTTATCATGGTGGCAGGGGTTTTCGTCAGCTTTCATCTCTAGCTCCATGTAATTGTTATGAGTGTGGAGAGTTCGAACATGAGTGGAGGTCGTCCTAGTAGTTCAGCTCAGCAGAGGGTCCAGCCCTCAGCTTCAACCCCGGTCACTTCACCACCTACCCAGGCCGCTAGGGGTGGCGGTCAGGCAACTAGACGCTGTCCTAGAGGGGGAGGTCGAGCAGGTGGAGTCCATCCACGTATTTATGCACTTCCGGTTAGGCCTGATGCTATGGTGTCAGATGCAGTGATTACAGGTACTATTTCAGTTTCTCATAGTAATGCTTTGGCTTTATTTGACCCTGGTTCCACGTACTTTTATGTCTCATCCTATTTTGCTCATTATCTGAATATGCCCCGTGAGTCTCTAGTTACTTCTGTTCATGTTTCGACTCCGGTGGGTGATACTATTGTTGTGGATCGTGTGTACCGGTCGTGTCTTATATATATTGTGGGTCTGGAGACCCGAGTGGACTTGATGTTACTGAGTATGGTAGATTTTGATGTAATTCTGGGCATGGATTGGTTATCCCCATGTCATGCGATTCTTGATTGTCACGCTAAGACCGTTATCTTAGCTATGCCCGGAGTTCCGAGAGTTGAGTGGAGGGGGTCTATAGAGCACGTGCCTAGCAGAGTGATTTCTTATTTAAAGGCTCGGCATATGGTTGAGAAAGGGTGCGGATCTTATCTTGCGTTAGTGAGGGATATTAATAGTGAGACTCCATCTGTTGATTCTGTTCCCGTAGTCTGTGATTTTCCTGATGTATTTCCTGCAGACCTGCCAGGCATGCCACCTGACAGGGATATTGATTTTGGTATTGACCTGGTTCTAGATACTCATCCTATCTCTATTCCGCCTTACCGCATGGCACCAGCAGAGTTGAAGGAATTGAAAGAGCAGCTTCAGTAACTCTTATATAAGGGGTTCATTCGGCCTAGTGTATCGCCTTGGGGTGCACCGGTGTTGTTTGTGAAAAAGAAGGATTGCTCGATGCGTATGTGTATTGATTATAGACAATTGAATAAGGTTACAGTGAAGAATCGTTATCTGTTGCCTCACATTGATGACTTATTTGATCAGCTTCAGGGAGCTAAGGTATTCTCCAAGATTTACTTGAGGTCGGGGTATCATCAGTTAAAAATCCGGGATTCTGATATTTCGAAGACGGCTTTACGGACCAGATATGGTCATTATAAATTTTTGGTTATGTCATTTGGGCTGACCAATTCCCCAGCAGCGTTCATTCAATTGATGAACAGCGTGTTTCAGCCCTACCTTGATACATTCGTTATTGTGTTCATTAATGACATCCTTGTTTATTCTCTTAGCCAGGAAGAGCATGCTCAGCACTTGAGAATCATGTTGCAGAGATTGAGGGAGGAAAAGCTTTATGCAAAATTCTCTAAGTGTGAGTTTTGGTTTGGTTCAGTAGCTTTCTTAGGGCAGGTGGTGTCTAGTGAGGGTATTTAGGTTTATCCAAAGAAGATTGAGGCGGTGCAGAGTTGGCCTAGACCATCTTCAGCCACAGATATTCGGATTTTCCTTGGTCTGGCGGGTTACTACCATCGCTTTGTGGAAGGATTTTTTTCTATCGCTTCACCTCTGACCAAATTGACACAGAAGGGTGTTCTATTTAGATGGTCCGATGAATGTGAGGAGAGCTTTCAGAAGTTCAATTTAGCATTGACCACAGCTCCGGTATTAGTGTTGCCTACTGGTTCGGGTTCTTACACGGTTTATTGTTATGCTTCTAGAGTTGGCTTGGGAACGCTGTTGATGCAGGACGGTAGGGTGGTTGCCTACGCGTTGAGGCATTTGAAGGTGCACGAGAAGAATTATCCAGTGCACGATCTTGAGTTAGCTGCCATTGTCCATGCCTTGAAGATTTGGCGACATTATTTGTATGGAGTGCAGTGTGAGATTTTCACCGATCATCGTAGCTTGCAGTATCTGCTAAGGCAGAAGGACTTGAATTTGGAATAGAGGAGATGGTTTGAGCTTCTCAAGGATTATGACTTGACTATTTTATATCATCCGGGGAAGGCCAACGTGGTGGCCGATGCCTTGAGTCGCAGAGCCGAGAGTTTGGGAAGTCTAGCTTATCGTTCAGCAGTAGAGCGACCTTTAGCCCTTGATGTTCAGGCGTTAGCGGGTCAGTTAGTGAGATTGGACTTGTCAGACCCTCCACGAGTGATAGCTAGCATGGCTTCCCGGTCTTCTTTATTTGATTAGATTAAGGCACGACAGTATGATGACCGGCACCTATTAGTTCTTCAGGATAGAAAACGTCGGGGTGATGCCAGAGATGTGACTATTGGTGATGATTGATTTATGAGGATGCAGGGCCGTATTTGCGTGCCCAACGTGGATGGTATTCAAGATTTGATATTAGTAGAGGCTCACAGTTCGCGGTATTCTATACATCCGAGTGCCGCGAAGATGTATCAGGATCTGAAACAGCAGTATTGGTGGAGGCGGATGAAGAGAGATATTTTTGAGTATGTAGCACGGTGTCTCAACTGCCAGCAGGTCAAGTATGAGCACTAGAGATCAGGTGGTTTGCTTCAGAGGTTGGATATTCCAGAGTGGAAATGGGAGAGAATTACTATGGACTTTGTAGTTGGGCTTCCACGGACTTCGAAGGGTTTTGATGCCATTTGGGTCATTGTGGATAGATTGACCAAGTCCGCGCATTTCATTCCTGTCAGTACTACCTATACTTTAGAACGATTAGCTGGTATCTACATTAAGGAGATTGTCCGATTGCGTGGAGTTCCGATTTCTATTATTTCTGACAGAGGTACTCAATTCACATCTCAGTTTTGGAGAGCCGTATAGAAAGGTATGGGTACTGATGTAGAGTTGAGCACTGCATTTCACCCTCAGACCGACGGGCAGTCGGAACGGACACTTCAGATATTGGAGGATATGTTACGGGCTTGTGTGATTGATCTTGGTGGTTCATGGGATCAGTTTCTGCCATTAGCGGAGTTCGCATATAATAACAGCTATCAGTCTAGTATTCAGATTGCTCCATATGAGGCTTTATATGGTAGAAGGTGTAGATCTTCGGTTGGTTGGTTCGAGCCTAGGGAGGCTAAGTTATTGGGCACATACTTGATTCCGGATGCGTTGGAGAAGGTGAAGTTGATTCAGGAGCGACTTCGCACGGCGCAGTCTTGACAGAAGAGTTATGCAGACCGGAAGATTCGGGATGTGTCATTTATGGAAAGTGAGAAGGTACTGCTAAAAGTATCACCCATGAAGGGTGTTATGAGGTTCAGAAAGAGAGGAAAGCTGAGTCCTTTGTTTATTGGTCCTTTTGAGGTGCTTCAAAAGGTTGGAGAGGTGGCTTATAGACTTGCCTTGCCACCCAGTTTGTCGAGTGTTCATCTGGTGTTTCATGTGTCGATGCTCAGAAAATACGTTGGTGTCCGTCTCATGTGTTAGACTTCAGCACAGTTCAGCTCGAGGGTGATATGTCATATGAGGTGGAGCCAGTAGCAATTTTTGCTCGTGAGGTCAGAAAGCTGAGATCTAAGGAGATAGCATTAGTGAAGGTGCAGTGGAGAGGTCAGCCAGTAGAGGATACTACTTGGGAGACCGAGCGGGAGATGCAGAGAAAATATCCTCATTTGTTTGAGACTCCAGGTATGTTTCTAGACTCGTTCGAGGACGAACGTTTTTTTAAGAGGGGGAGAAGGTAATGACCCGGTCTGTCCTTACGTAAAACCTGCATTATAATTGTTGTTATTGACTTGATATAGATTTGTGATACCGTATTTGATATATTAGGGTTGATAGACTTGAAATCGAATGGTTGTAGTGAGAGTTCAGTCAATTAGCCTTTAAAAATAGCCTTAAAAATGGGAAAAGTCAACTAAGAGTTGACTTATAGGTAAACGACCTCGGAATGCAAATTTTATGGTTCGAATATCTTCATTAGGTGATTTGGGACTTAGAAGTGTGTTCAGAATAATTTTGTGATGTCCGGTGTAGAATTAGGCTTGAATTGGTGAAAGTTAGTTTTTGGCGATTCCGGTTGGCAGTGGAAAATAGGCTATCAAAGCCGGAATGGAATTCCGACAGTTGGAACATGTTCATAATGTCATTTTACACTTGTCTGCAAAATTTCAGGTCAAACGGAGTTGATTTGGATAGTTTCGGCATCATTGGTGAATTTTAGAAATTTCAAAGTTCTTAGGCTTGAATCCGATGTAATTTTGGTGTTAGTTTTGGTGTTTCGAGAGTGCAACTAAGTTTTAATGATCATAGGTGAGGTGTTGGTATGTTTGGTTGGGGGTCCCGAGGGGCTCGGGATTGATTTCGGATGATTAACGGGATGTTGGATTGATTTTAGTGAATATGCACATTGTTGTTGCATGTGTCTTCGCACATGAAGAAAAGGAGCCGCATGTGCGGTTCCGCAGGAGCGGACTGGGCTCCGCAGGTGCGTGAATTGGCTGAGTGGGGAGTGGTCCGCAGGTGCGAGGAAATTTGTCGTACCTGCGAGATCGCAGGTGCGGAAGGTGCATCGCAGGTGCGGAATTGGGAGACTTTAGGGGAGATCGTAGGTGTGGAAGGAGCATCGCACCTGCGAAGCCGCAGGTGCGAGTAAGTAAGTCGCAGGTGCGGAAATACCTGTTCAGAAAATATAAAACAAACCCTTCGCGACTTAAACCTTATTTTTCACCATTGTTGTACGGAAAAGAGCTCTTAGGAATGATTTTGAAGAGGGAAATCCTTGTTCTTCATTGAGGTAAGTGTTCTAGTCATTAAAACTCGATTATGGGTGATTATAGAACATAAACCTGCATTTAATTCAAAAAAAAAAACAGTAGAAAAATAGGATTTTGGGGCATGAGATTATGAGACCTCTAGGGGTCGATTTAAGGGGTCAAAGGGACTCCGATTTTTGCGTTCTTTATAAGTACGGACTCGTGAGATGACGAAGAATACTTTTGTATAAAAATTTCTGAGTTTTGGGACGCGGGCCCGGGGTTCAGGTTTTGACCGGTTTCGGATTTTTGAGTTAAATTTGATATCTCTCGATTTGAATTCGTTCCTTAAGAATATATTGATGATACAAATCTGAACTTGGTAGATTGGTAGCCTTCGGAGGTTGATTCTCGAGGCAAGCGTGTCGTGGAATAGTTTTCGGGCTAGTTTTGAGGTAAGTAATGTCTTTAAATCCTGTCCCGAGGGTATGAAACCCCGGACTATGCACCCTTTCACGGGTTTTGAAATGCAAAGGTTGAAACTTTGGAGATATATTCCTACTTAGGCGACTATTGAGTTGCGAAACATCTTTTAAAGCTTATTTCCAATAGTAATATGTATATTTGATATGATTAGGGTTGTAAGCCATGTTTGGGGCCTAGTGCCGATCTGTTTACCCCTTGGGGGATGTTTTACTATTTTCCTTACTGATATGTTTTGATTTTTCACTCAGTCTTTTCTGTGAAATTGTTTTGACACTCAGATTATTTTGATACTACTTCTTGAAAATGAAACATTGTTTTTGGGTCGAGAACCCGGTATATTATAGCCTGAAGGGCAAATTGAGAGTGTCGGACTGAGTGAGGCTGCTGGCCTATATTGTGAGGATGATATGATATGAGTGAGGCTGCGGGCCTATATTGTGTGTGATTTATTCCATGTTGTGGCTTATTATAGCGCTTGGGCTGTAGGAGCCCTTCCGGAGTCTGTAACACACCCCCAGTGAGCGCCATTACCGATTGAGTGATGCCTGATGGGTAGAGTGATAGTGAGGTTGCCTGATGGGCAGAGTGATTGTGAGGATGCCTGATGGGCAGAGTGATTGTGAGGATGCATGATGGGCAGAGTGATTGTGAGGTTGCCTGATGGGCAGAGTGATGGTGAGGTTGCCTGATGGGCTAATACTAAAAGATAATGTGGTGAGAAATGATTATTGCCCGAGGGGCAGTTTTATAAAATGTTTTACTGAGTTTTCAAACTATGATTTACTTCGTCTTCAAGCTGGTTTTCACTGAGAATTTTACTGAGGTATACTGATATTGTACTTGTTTTCAAAGGATTTCTGGAAACTGATTTCGAACTAATTATTTGATGAATGCTACATGGTGACTTGGTGTTTTACTGGTTTTGTGAAATTGTGCATCTGTGATGGTGTTTGTATTACTCAGACTGTGATTTATGTTCATTACTTCTGAGTTGGTGTACTCATAAAGACTCCTTGTGCCTCTGCGCACAGATCCATGTACTAGCTCGCAGCAGTAGCTGACGCAGGTTCGATAGCAGCTTTTCACAGGATTTCGAGGTAGCTGTCCAGCGTCCACAGCTTCTCCATTCCCCTTCCTTATTTAGTCTTAGCATTTGATTCAGAGACATATATTATAGTTTTAGCAGAGTTAGGTTTATTTATTCTTTGATGCTCATGACCATTGACTCCAGTTCTTGGGAGGTGGTTTAGAATATTATGGGGACGCTAAGACTTATTTATATTATTTATGCTATGGTTGCTTGCTTATTATTTAATTGTGAACTGTTATGATTGAATAAAAGCATAGTAAAGTGATGGTTTGCTAGCCTAGTTCCACGATAGGCGCCATCACGGCCTGTTAGGATTTAGAGTGAACTGTTATTGGTTTTCCCGTTATTTGAATAGTTTTGGGGCGTTGTGCATCAATTGAAATCGTCGAAAGGGTTTGGAAGCCGGTTATGGGATTTCGGAGCGAGGTAAGTCTCCGTTCTAACTTTGTGAGGGGTAAATTGTCCCCATAGGTGAACTTATTAATTATGTTATACTATTTGCGGGGTCTACGTACGTACGAGGTGAGGGGAGTCTGTGGGTAGCTACTATTATTCTTGTATCCGGGTAGTCTAGGACCCTTCGGCAGTGCACATTTAATTATTATTGGTTCTCACCGTTTGACCCTCGGCATTTCTTGCGCATGATAATTGTTGCGTATTTTCTGTAACTGTTCCCTATTTATTGGCCTATGAAGTTTTAAACTGCCAACTAAAATGACGAAGATTTAAAGTGTTAAAAGTGAAAGAAATTGATATTACTTATCCCTGATTTTATTAAATTGCCTATGATATTCCCTCTTAGTGTCTCACTTGATTATACTAAATTGACTTCTACCAAGTGTCTAATTCGACCTCTCGTCACTGCCTCTCTGAGGTTAGGCGGGATACTTAATGAGTACACATTATTTTCGTACTCATGTTACACTTGCTGTGCATTTTTATTGCACATGTACTTTCGCAGCGATGTGGACGGCTTGGAGACTTAGGCGAGCTGCATCATCTGGATGCGATCTGCAGCTGACAGAGTCTCCCTCAGATGTTTTTATTTTTATTTTAAATTCCTTGCCCGGTTGTATTTCGGACAAGCATTGTAGTATCTATTTAATTCTTAGAAATTTGCACATGTACTTGTGACACCGGGTTCTGGGATGTGGTTGGGATGTATTTTATTAAAATTTGAATATTAGACTATTGTATTTACTTAACGAACTTTTATTCAGCTATTATGTAATAAAGTGAAAGGTAATGATTTCAAAAATGCTAAAACAGAAAATTTAACTCAACCATATAATGATTGGCTTGTCTGATAGTGGTGTCCGGCGCCATCACGACCTTATGGATTTTGGGTCATGACAACTTGGTATCAGAGCACTAGGTTCCCTTATGTTTCACGAGTCATTAGCAACACTAGGTAAGTGATTTCTTCCTATTTTTGAGTTAAATATGTGATCTTACATAAATTTAGACATGGAAAATTAGTATAAATTTGAGATTTTTAGGGAAGACCTAGAATTTGGAATTTTGGACCTTTGCCATGAATTTGAGCATGCAAAATTAGAGATAATTGTATATTTGAGTTAGTAAAGCTATGGGTAGAATTTATCTTTGAAAAATTTCCTAATCCAGACACGTGGGACCGAGGGCATTTTGGTCAACTTTTTCTAGCGGGGTTAGGAACTTATATAATTTGAATTGTTACAAGTATTAGAGTGAATTGTTATTGGTTTTCCCATTATCTGAATAGTTTTGGGGCGTTGTGCATCAATTGAAGTCGTCGGAAGGGCTTGGAATCCGGTTATGGGATTTCGGAGCGAGGTAAGTCTCCTTTCTAACTTTGTGAGGGGGGAATTGTCCCCATAGGTGAACTTATTAATTATGTGCTACTATTTGCGGTGGCTACGTACGTACGAGGTGATGGGAGTCTGTGCGTAGCTACTATTATGCTTGTGTCCGCGTAGTCTAGGACCCACTAGCATGCCTTACGTGTTGTACCCGTGATCTTGCCAATAATATTAGACTGTTAATGATATCGAATAAGTATTTGATTACCTAAGAAGGTTAGAGTTTACTTTTCTTAATCATTTAGAAAGAGAATTTATTCTTTCGTGGGTAATTGTGTTCCTGTTAAAGTTATAATATTTAAACATTATTAAACTTGGCAAATGAATTTTCAGACAAAGATTTAAATACTATTTTCGTGTTCCTTAAAAGAGAATTTTATCACTTCCTTGAGAAATTATTTTCTTGATATAAATGTGAACTTATTGTGTGAATATGTGTATCGATGGGTTCCTGAGTCGCATGTATGATTCGCGAGCAGGACAACCCCATTATTTATATATGAACGCGTCGCATGATCGATTCGCGAGCGGGGGAAAATAGATGCATCTATGGTTCGAGGCGTTCGACCCTTCGGTAGTGCACATTTTATTATTGTTGGTCCGCACCGTTTGACCCTCGGCATTTCTTGCGCATGATAATTGTTGCGTATTTTCTGTAACTGTTCCCTATTTATTGGCCTATGAAGTCTTAAATTGCCAACTAAAATGACGAAGATTTAAAGTGTTAAATGTGAAAGAAATTGATATTACTTATCCCTGATTTTATGAAATTGCCTATGATATTCCCGCTTAGTGTCTCACTTGATTATACTAAACTGACTTCTAGCAAGTGTCTAATTCGACCTCTCCTCACTACCTCCCTGAGGCTAGGCGGGATACTTACTGAGTACACATTATTTTCGTACTCATGCTACACTTGCTGTGCATTTTTATTGCACAGGTACTTTCACAGCGATGTGGACGGCTTGGAGACTTAGGCGAGCTGCATCATCTGGAGGCGATCTACAGCTGACAGAGTCTCCCTCAGATGTTTTTATTTTTATTTTAAATTCCTTGTCCGGTTGTATTTCGGACAAGCATTGTAGTATCTATTTAATTCTTAGAAATTTGCACATGTACTTGTGACACCGGGTTCTGGGATGTGGTTGGGATGTATTTTATTAAAATTGAATATTAGACTATTGTATTTACTTAGCGAATTTTTATTCAGCTATTATGTAATAAAGTGAAAGGTAATGATTTCAAAAATGCTAAAACAGAAAATTTAACTCAACCATTTAATGATTGGCTTGTCTGATAGTGGTGTCCGGCGCCATCACGACCTTATGGATTTTGGGTCGTGACAACTTGGTATCAGAGCACTAGGTTCCCTTATGTTTCACGAGTCATGAGCAACACTAGGTAAGTGATTTCTTCCTATTTTTGAGTTAAATATGTGATCTTACATGGATTTAGACATGGGAAATTAGTATAAATTTGGGATTTTTAGGGAAGACCTAGAATTTGGAATTTTGGACCTTTGCCATGAATTTGAGCGTGAAAAATTAGAGCAAATTGTATATTTGAGTTAGTAAAGCTATGGATAGAATTTATCTTCGAGAAATTTCGTAATCCAGACACGTGGGACCGAGGGCATTTCGGTCAACTTTTTCGAGCGGAGTTAGGAACTTATATAATTTGAATTGTTACAAGTATTAGAGTGAATTGTTATTGGTTTTCCCGTTATTTGAATAGTTTTGGGGCGTTGTGCATCAATTGAAGTCGTCGGAAGGGCTTGGAAGCCGGTTATGGGATTTCGGAGCGAGGTAAGTCTCCTTTCTAACTTTGTGAGGGGGGAATTGTCCCCATAGGTGAACTTATTAATTATGTGCTACTCTTTGCGGGGGATACGTACGTACGAGGTGATGGGAGTCTGTGCGTAGCTACTATTATGCTTGTGTCCACGTAATCTAGGACCCACTAGCATGCCTTTCGTGTTGTACCCGTGATCTTGCCAATAATCTTAGACTGTTAATGATATCGAATAAGTATTTGATTACCTAAGAAGGTTAGAGTTTACTTTTCTTAATCATTTAGAAAGAGAATTTATTCTTCCGTGGGTAATTGTGTTCCTTTTAAAGTTATAATATTTAATCATTATTAAACATGGCAAATGAATTTTCAGACAAAGATTTAAATACTATTTTCGTGTTCCTTAAAAGAGAATTTTATCACTTCCTTGAGAAATTGTTTTCTTGATAAAAATGTGAACTTATTGTGTGAATATGTGTATTGACAGGTTCCTGAGTCGCATGTATGATTCGCGAGCAGTATAACCCTATTATTAATATATGACCGCGACGCATGATCGATTCGCGAGCGGGGGAAAATATATGCATCTATTGTTCGAGGCGTTCGACCCTTCGGCAGTGCACATTTTATTAGTGTTGGTCCGCACCGTTCGACCCTCGGCACTTCTTGCGCATGATAATTGCTGCGTATTTTCTGTAATTATTCCCTATTTATTGGCCTATGAAGTTTTAAATTTCCAACTAAAATGACGAAGATTTAAAGTGTTAAATGTGAAAGAAATTGATATTACTTATCCCTGATTTTATAAAAATGCCTATGATATTCCCTCTTAGTGTCTCACTTGATTATACTAAATTGACTTCTACCAAGTGTCTAATTCGACCTCTCGTCACTACCTCTCTGAGGTTAGGCGGGATACTTACTGAGTACACATTGTTTTCGTACTCATGCTACACTTGCTGTACATTTTTATTGCACATGTACTTTCACAGCGATGTGGATGGCTTGGAGACTTAGGCGAGCTGCATCATCTTGAGGCGATCTGCAGCTGACAGAGTCTCCCTCAGATGTTTTTATTTTTATTTTAAATTTCTTATCCGGTTGTATTTCGGACAAGCATTGTAGTATCTATTTAACTCTTAAAAATTTGCACATGTACTTGTGACAGCGGGTTCTGGGATGTGGTTGGGATGTATTTTATTAAAATTGAATATTAGACTATTGTATTTACTTAGCGAATTTTTATTCAGCTATTATGTAATAAAGTGAAAGGTAATGATTTCAAAAATTCTAAAACAGAAAATTTAACTCAACCATTTAATGATTGGCTTGTCTGATAGTGGTGTCCGGCGCCATCACGACCTTATGGATTTTGGGTCGTGACAACTTGGTATCAGAGCACTAGGTTCCCTTATGTTTCACGACTCATTAGCAACACTAAGTAAGTGATTTCTTCCTATTTTTGAGTTAAATATGTGATCTTACATGGATTTAGACATGGAAAATTAGTATAAATTTTGAATTTTTAGGGAAGACCTAGAATTTGGAATTTTGGACCTTTACCATGAATTTAAGCATGCAAAATTAGAGCAAATTGTATATTTGAGTTAGTAAAGCTATGGGTAGAATTTATCTTCGAGAAATTTCGTAATCCAGACATGGGACCGAGGGCATTTTGGTCAACTTTTTCGAGCGGAGTTAGTAACTTATATAGTTTGAATTGTNGTCTTGAGTGTTCACACCTTGTGAACTGCAAAATACCAAAATTCTACGATTAATAAGAGTAAATTCTCTTGAAACGAGCCTTAATCTAAGCAATATGGTATAAAATGTGCCGAAATTTTCCGGCACATCAAATGTGATTTTATGTTCCCGAGGTCCGAATGAAATTCCGAGACCGGGAATAGTTCTGTTGTGTCATTTATAACTTGTCTGCAAATTTTTAAGTCATTCCAAGTAGTATAGGCCGGTTCGGCGCGTTGAAGTGAATTCTAGAATTTCAAAGTTCTTAAGTTTGATTAATTTGGTTTTGGGGTTTGATTTTCAAGTTCCGTTGTTGTTTTTCATGTTCCGAGAGTTCGAGCGAGTCAGTATCACGAATACACACTTTCTGGTGCTTTTGGACGGGGTCCCGAGGGGCTCGGGTGTGTTTTGGACCCCTGGGAGCTAAGTTAGAACACTAGAAAATCTGCTGTCTGGTTTCCTTCTCTGCGATCGCAGAAGGTAGGTTGCGATCGCGGAGAAGGATTTTGCTGGGCGATCGATTGCTCTATGCGATCGCAACTTCCCCTTTGCGATCGCAAAGGTCTGGGTTCCACACCTTTGCGATCGCAGCCCGTTTCTTGCGATCGCATTGAGTAGCATCTGGGCCGGGTGAGTTTGTCCTACGCGATCGCAGGACCACTGCCGCGATCGCAGAGGTCTTGCCAATTGTTCTTCGCGATCGCAGGACCTCTTCCGCGATTGCAGAGGTCCGGCCAGTTGCCTTCGCGATCGCAGGCCCGGTGTCGCGATCGCAGTGAAGGTTTTCCTGGGCAGTACTTAAATGTACAATTACGGGATTCTTCTTCATTATTCAATACCCAACCTCCATTAAAGCTCCTCCAAGCTAGGGAAAGGACTGCCCAAGTTCAAACTCATCAAGGTAAGTGACTCCTAGTCCGTGTTTCATGACTTTTAACATCAAATTAAAATAAAATCCTCTTCCAATTATCTTAAAATTCATAGAATTGATAGAAAAATGTGGGGTTTTGGGAAAATAGTGAAACTTCATTTATAGCCAAAAAATCCTAAATAAATTATGTAATTACGATCCTTAGGCTTCAGGTAGTTCATTTATTCGAAAATTCCCGGAATTTGGCAATGAGAGGCCGGGGTTGGAAATTGAGAATTCTTCAAGAATAGCGATTTTATTGAATAACTAAGATGAGTTATCACATTGTACATGCATTGATGTTATTATATATCTTTTGACTAGTTGCGAGTCCTCGGGTATAGAATTCGGAGTTTCGGGCGCAATTGTGGTCCGAGGGGTAGATTCGACACGAGGTGAGTCTCCTTTCTAACCTTGTAAGAGGGAATTGTCCCCATAGGTGATATATATGCTATGTGTAACTTGTTTGGGGGCTACGTACGCACCAAGTGACGAGAGTCCGTACGTAGCGGCTATTATTGTTATGTCCGGGTAGTTAGGCCCACATCATGCCTTGTATGTTTCCTTGCAATGCCTTAAATATGTTTCTTTCTTTTCGTTGAAATGCTCTTATGATTTATTTTAATGTTATATTTCCTACGAAATTATGTTTTTTTGCATCATGTTGTTTTTCTGAGGTCCATTGAAATGAAATTGTGAAGTATAAGGGAGCGGGCCGTACGCCACGGCGGATTTGAAATGAAATTGTTAAAAATAAGGGAGCGGGCCGTACGCCACGGCGGATTCAAAATGTAATTGTGAAATATAATGGAGCGGGCTGTACGCCACGGCGGATTCACAGAATTTGTGATTATTGTTTCATTCGGTGGTCTTACGCTTGAAAGTGCTTTATTGTTTAAGTTCAGTAGCTGTTTGGATTTCTCTGCTTTTAGTATATGTACTTGCTGCTTATTTCCCTGACATGCCTACTGTATTTCATCATATTTTATCA
>MDKH01162834.1:0-13735 GCA_005239495.1 Nicotiana undulata | reverse complement strand
TCGCATTCGTGCGTCGCATTTACAATGTAGCTTCAGGCATCAGATGGTGATGCGATTCAAATGTGAACCGCATTTGAGATATGCGGTCTCACATTTGACCGCATTTCACTTATTAAACTTGACTCAACTTTCTGTTGCGGTATGCGATATCTGGGCTCGAAATGCGATTCGCATGTTGCATATGCGATCGCATTCGGCCATTGCTCCCCTCTTTTCGCTTCTTTACTCTCGTTTGCTCAATTTCACTCCAATTTGACCTTAACCACTTCATGGCATCATTTTCCTGCAAATAGAGCAATTATACACTGATAGTAACCTCAAATATCCATTGAGCAACACAAAATCTACTGAAAAGAGGCCAAAATGAGTGGTAAAATCTCCACTCATCAGCTACCCTAGCGGCAATGCTGCCATATCCGGGCAATGTCCATATTGACACGCTGGAGATTCAAATCAGAGAAAGACATGGTTATTGTAACACGGTCGAAATAGAGCCCGATGTCCAACCATGGTATCATGATATCAAAAGATTCTTGAAAACAAAAGAATACCCGGAGCTGGCCAATGAGGATCAAAAGAGAACTATTAGAAGCCTCGCCAGTAGTTTCTTCTTAAGCGGAGAAGTGTTGTACAAAAGGACTCCAGATCTGAATCTGTTAAGGTGCGTGGATGCCAAAGAAGCCGAAAAGATTATGAATGAGGTACATTCAGGCGTATGTGGCCCCCATATGAACGGGTACGTCCTCGCAAAGAAAATCTTGCAGGCATGATATTACTGGATGACCATGGAAAAGTATTGTTTCAGTTTTGTCCGAAAGTGACATCAATGTCAAATACATGGCGACCTGATTCATGCACCACCCTCAGAATTACATCCCATATCAGTACCTTGGCCGTTCGTTGCCTGGGGAATGGATGTCATCGGGCCAATCGAGCCAAAAGCTTTGAACGGACACAAATTTATCTTGGTTTCCATTGACTATTTCACAAAATGGGTCGAAGCAGTCACTTTCAAAGCCGTCACTAAGAAAGCAGTGGTGGGCTTTGTGCATTCAAACATTATTTGTCGTTTCGGCATTCCAGAAACTATCATTACCAACAACGCTGCAAATCTAAACAGTGACTTGATGAGGGAGGTATGTGAACAGTTTCAAATCACATACCGTAATTCCACAGCTTACCGGCCCAAAGCCAATGGTGCCGTCGAAGTAGCAGATAAAAACATCAAGAAAATCCTCAGAAAAATGATCCAAAGTTCCAGACAGTGGCACGAGAAGTTGCCTTTTGCATTATTGGGATATCCCATGACCATGCGCACATCGGTTGGGGATATGCCTTATCTATTGGTTTACGGCATTGAAGACGTAATCCCTGCAAAAGTCGAAATTCCCTCTCTTCGGATTATCGTCGAAGCTGAAATTGGGGATAATGAATGGGTAAAAACCCGATTGGAACAATTAACTCTGATTGATGAGAAAAGAATGGCCGCAATTTGTCACGGGCAGTTGTACCAACAAAGAATGGCCCGCGCTTATAACAGAAAGTATGGCCTAGGAATTTTGAAGTGGGACAACTTGTCCCGAGGCATATTCTCCCGCACCATGAAGAAGCGAAAGGGAAATTCGCTCCGAATTGGAAAGGTCCATACATCATAAGGAAATTGCTACCAAAATGAGCATTGTACTTAGGGGACATCAAAGGAAATGACCCTGAAACTGCTGTCAACGCAGATGCAATCAAAAGGTACTATGTTTGAACTTTTCGTGATGTTGATGCTTCCGCTCGAAATGACGAAGGTTTTTATTCACGCTACCCCAAACACTACCAATTTTTGTAAACCCTTTGAGCCGGTTAGTTTTATTTGATAACCCTATTTGGAACCTGAAAGTGTTGTTGAAAAAAAGTGATGATAAAAACAAAAAGAAAAATTAAAACAAAAATAAAAAACAAAAGCAAAATGTTTCCCTGAACTACGTTCGACTTGATTCCAAAAGGATACGTAGGCAGCCTCTCCCAGGGGTTCAGTCACACCAAAATAAAAATCCATATTCCCCCAAGAGTTTAAGCTGGGGCAAATGTTAAAATTCGGCAATGATTAGCTTGAAAAGTTCCAAAGTTGTAATTTAAAACAAATGTTTTTACCCCCAATCCTGCTCAAGTCCTTCCGATCGATTGGCGAACAAAGTCGAAAATGGGAGGATACATCTATTTGGATCTGATATAAACAAATGAAAGAAATTAAAATGAGAGAGTCTTATCGGTGAAGACCCACACGGGCACCATAAGGCGACAGTGAGTAGAGAAGATTGAAAATGAGAGTGTCTTGTTAGTGAAAACTCGTAAAGAGCACTACAAGGCGATGGCGAGAAGAGAAATGAGAGAGGTTAGTCGGTGAAAACCCGCAAAGGGTGCTACTGATCGAAAAGAGGATGATTGGTCATTGATATCGACACAGTCTGGGGCAAGGTTTCTCAACCTCGAGGTAAAAGTCGTGACGAATTACTGAGAGTCAGATGGTTTATATAGATCGGGAATCCAGTCCAAGAGGCATGTCATGTTCATTGAATGCCGCTTACACTCCAGATAGGTCCTTCTTTTCTTTCCCGAAAGGGATATCTCTTGTTAAAATTAATTCTCTCCATTTCTTTTGTTATTTCTCTTTCGATCACTTTCAGTCTGACTCTGTTTCTAAAGTAAGGCAAAGAAAGGATGGCAAAACTGATTTACAGGGTTCTCGTTTGACACGGGCCAATACGCAAAAGGCACCTAGCCTCATCAGGGGCATCGAGTCGACCCCGGCTGTCCACAACGACTGATGCTTCGAACGCAAAACTCTTGAAAGGAGAAAAATCAAATCGAAGTGCCTATAACGGCAAATGAAGTTGAAAGGTTGAGTCCCACGTGGCTAACCATCTCGAAAAAGTTTCGAAAGCCGAAGCGCTCCAAATGCTCTAAAGTTAAAGTTGGAAGAAAAGTATAAAAATAAAAGGCAAATAAAGCCAAAATAAAGTTGGAAAGGCTAAAGTCCCACGCGACTAACTGTTGCAGCAGAATTTGAGGGGCCAAAACTCTCACCAATACTCCAAAAATCCAAAAGAAAAAGCAAGTGAATGCCTACAAAGGCAAAATAAAGTCGAAATATTGGGTCCTACGTGACCAATCGCCATGGTAAAATCTGGAAAGCCAGGGCCCCCGGGATTAGAGATGAAACCCAATCCCCAGTAAACAAGCAAGTGGTTGAGATCTTCGTAAAAAGAACTGAGATCAAGCAGCTGAAAATCAAGGCTGCAAAACCAACCACCGTTTCAAACTGACAATTGTTCTTTGTTTGAAAGATACAGGTGTAACTCAAAAGTAACCTCGCAAAATGCAGGTGTAACCAGAAGAAAAGGTGCAAGAGCTAGAAGCGGCTCTACAGCACCAACTCCAAAAGGGAAGTTTTCTCCAAAATTCTTTCTCGCATTCACTCATTCTCTGAAAATAAAATGAAAAGAAAGAAAAAAGAAAGAAAGTAGAAAAACGATGTTGAAAACAGACCCAAAGTAGTATAGGGTCTCTAATCCCTAGCTACACTTTTTCCGACCTAGGATATCCCAGTCCTTAGTTGATACCAACATAGGGTCTCCACTCCCTACTTGATGCCATCATAACCTGATGCCGACATAACTTGATGCCAACCTAGGATATTCCATTCCTTAGTTGATGCCAATATATGGTCTCCACTCCCTAGTTGATGCCGGCATAACTCGATGACTTTTCCAACATAGGATATTCCATTACTTAGTTGTTTCCAACATAGGGTCTCCACTCCCTAGTTGATGCCGGCATAACCCGATGACTTTTCTAACATAGGATATTCCATTCCTTAGTTGATGCCAACATAGGGTCTCCACTCCCTAGTTGATGCCGACATAACCCGATGCCTTTTTCCAACCTAGGATATCCCAGTCCTTAGTTGATGCCAACATAGGGTCTCCACTCCCTAGTTGATGCCGGCATAACCCGATGACTTTTCTAACATAGGATATTCCATTCCTTAGTTGATGCCAACATAGGGTCTCCACTCCCTAGTTGATGCCGGCATAACCCGATGATTCTTCCAACATAGGGTTCCACTCCCTAGCAAACAAGAGCATAACCTGGTGATCTTTCTTGACAACAACATAACCTGTTGATCATTTTCCGACACTAGCATAACCCAGTGATCTCTTTTCCAGGCAACAACATAACCTGTTGACCTTTCCAGACACCAGCATAACTTGGTGATCTTCTTTCCTGACAACATCATAACCTATTGATCGTTTCCAGACACTGGCATAACCCAGTGATCTCTTTTTCAGGCAACATCATAACCTATTGACCTTTCCAGACACCAGCATAACCTGGTGATCTTCTTTCCTGAAAACAACATAACCTGTTGATCATTCCCAGACACTGGCATAACCCAGTGATCTCTTTTTCAGGCAACATCATAACCTATTGACCTTTCCAGACACCAGCATAACCTGGTGATCTTCTTTCCTGAAAACAACATAACCTGTTGATCATTCCCAGACACTGGCATAACCCAATGATCTCTTTTTTAGGCAACAACATAACCTGTTGACCTTTCGAGACACCAGCATAACCTGGTGATCTTTTCATGATGACATCATAACCTGTCGATCTTTCCAACATAGGGTCTCCAATCCCTAGTTGATTTTACTTTTAGGCATAGGGTATCCACTCCCTAGTCTACAATAACTCCGGGTACACCATTCCAGGCTTTTCATCGCTTTCAATAATAAAGTAGCATAGATTTCATTACAATAACTCACGAAATTTTCCCTGTGAAAATTGGGGCAAAAAATTTCGTTCGTTTGTTCTTGATTTTGCGCAGATTGTATTTTAGGACAATGGACTCGAGATGACCAAAATAAGAAGTTTCGGTCCAGAATAATAAAAACAAAAAGAGAAAAAGAGAAGGTTGAATCCAAAGTGCAGAAGCGGGGGACTGTTCAGGACAAGATTGAGGTCATCCGTTCTGTATATCCTGCCTTGATCCGAAGAACGATAAGACGAAACCAGCACCTGCGGCTAACAAGCATCAAGATCCAAGTCAGAGTCAGCAAAAGCCAAGACTCAAGACCAAGCCTTAGATAAGAATCTTGTAACTAGTAGCTGATAGGCTTAGTTAGTCTTTTTCATTTTGTTACCTTTGGTGTAATAAGGATCTCAACAGCAGTAACAACAGCAACAACCACAATGAAATCACAATTTACCGGTAGTCCCAGCTACCAAAACTTCTAGAACTACACTGACATGATTCCTTTATAGCCAAGGATATGTAGGCAACCTGTGAAGCAAGGTTCGATCAAAAGTTTTTCAAACACACTTCACATGGAGTATGCGAACGGGTAAAAGTCGTTCATGGTTGCTCACTTTGTTTTTGCCCGAAAACTCTTCGTGTTTCCGAGCAAAGAAGGGCAGCTATGAGTACGTGATTTTTCACCCACCATATACTCCTACAAAATTCAATAAAATAAATTAATTTTATAAATTTTGTTGAATCTTAGTGTTATTTGTGAATTGTTTTTGCCTTGCATAATCACAATCCGTCTCTTAAAATTATTACATGATTTGAAGTTGCATAATTTGGTGCATCATTATTATCAAGGAATTATAAATTGGTTATTTATAATTAATTAAAATAAATAACAACAAAAGTGATGTATTTGACATAATGTAGATTTATCGATTAATCACTTAATTTAATCATTTTCGTGGAATTTATTCTCTAAATGGTTAGGAGTATCAAATTAAATATTTTTACTCTTAATTAATTGATTGATCAGTGTGTAAATTAGACAAAAAATTAAGTTAGAGTTAGTTATTATAATTTTTAGATTAAACTTAATTGGGGTTAGTTAATTGGGATAAGAATAATAAGACAGGACTTGGGCTAAACTTGCCCAAGCCCAAATTATTTATCTATAACCCATTCAAATACCCAGCCCAATAACCCTACTACCCGGCCAGCCCTAGCCCTCACCAAAACGACTCCGTTTAAGTTAATATCCATCCAAGCCGTTGATCTCCTAAGATCTGACGACTGGGAACTCATTACATAATTTATATAAAACGGTTTCAAACACCCCTACCCCTTATTTAGCCCAAAGTCTAACACCTCCCCACACTGTCTCTCTCGTCTGTCTCTCTCACCCCACCTGATTCCGCCGTCCACCACCCTGCTTTGCCGGCCGAAACTCGCCCACCGGCGGCGGAGCTCAACCAATCGACCACAAATTTTCACCAGCCAATCTCCTTCGTCTCCTCAACCACGTCCCACCATTGATTTTCCCAAAAGATCACCCAAAAAGGGGCAATTTCAGTTCTGAAAATTTTAAAACCCTTAAATTTGTAGTGAAAGATTCTCCACGGCTCTGTGACTCGGACTCACATGAGTCGATGGCTCTTGATAAGAGCCAACGATTCATGCAAGTTCGAGTTACTTTTGGAACTCACCGGAGTCCGGCCAAACTCCGGCAAGCCGCCGGAGTCCGACCAAAGCCTTGTTTTAGCCTACTGGTATTCCTTTTAACCTCTTTCTTTATTTTTTACTCATTTTAAACACTGATTTACTGCTTTAGATTCTTAAAACTAGGTTTTTAGTTTATGATTTTTTTGTATGAACTGATATGATGAACACTGTTTGAAACCCATGTGATTTAATATAGTTTTAGATCTTTCTCCTTTTCAGGCTCACCTTTTATCGACTGTTTCCCCTATGTTAAAATTTTCCTAGCCTATTGAATCTGAATTTGTTGGTATAAGTCTGTTTTCTTTATGAATTCCTTTTACTCGTTTAATTCAGAATATGCATGTGTATTCAATCTATATACTATTGCTAAAATTGTTCATTGATTGGGGTTTTCTTGTGTTTTGTTCAGACTGTTTTCCCCCTTTCCCATCTCCCTTAGTTGTTTCTGAATTAGTAGTTCAATTTTAGTCCCTGGGCTAGGTTTAATTACTGATCAGTTTGAGGAATTCATAGATTTCTTTGTTTAATTATATGCTGTTTGTTGGGTTTGCTTGTTGAATATGTATGCCTATACTGATTATTATGTTCTCAACCTTAGTCTCAATCAGTTAATTAACAATCTGGATTAATTACTCTCCTAATCAACCTATTAATTAGGAGTTAATTACACTTGAATATTTAAGCTAAGTTGACAACTAAGACAATCCTTGATGTAAGGTAATTAACTAGGGTTAATAACACAATCTCTTAAATCACGTGAATCAACATAATTCCTAACTTAGACAAACGATTAAGCTAATTACATATTAAGCCAAAAGTTAGTCTAAGTTTAACTTTATTAAGGTTAATCACTCAATTAAGACAAATTAGCTGAAATTAATAAATAGGCTAACTTTTTAACCTTGATTAACCTTAAGGGGTAATTCTAAGGGTACTAAGGGTTAATTTAGGAATTACAACTGAAGAATATTGGGTGTAACAACCCAAGAAACTTCTAGAATTAGAGAAATATCAGAAAATCATAGATTTTAGGGGTAAAATAGTAACTTCAAAAAGGGGATAAGGGCTGGAATCAATAGGAATGTTCTAGAAGGGTACAATTATCCAATAGGATAAGGTTTGACAGCTGTACCTGTACAATTTTTTAGCCTAATTGGATAGAGAATATGTGATAAAATGCTACCCTAAAACCCCCTATAAATACCTACCCTATTCTCTGAAAATAGGGACCTAGACACACAAAATTTCAGACCTCTACACACAGATTTTCAGAGAGTTTTTCTGCACAAATTTTAGAGATTTTTACACACACTTTAGAGATCTCTTCATATACCTTTTATCTCTAAAAAATAGATTTTTTACACACTCTTAAGATCTGAAATTACACTTTTATTACCTTGAAAAACAGAAAAAAATATACAATAGAATGAGTGCAAAAGTAGTTTAGAACTTGGTTTTCTTGTAGCTATGGTCTCCTTTCTTTGAAGGACTGGGTTTTATTTCTGATTTTACTCAAGTTGTTGGTATTCAAGTGGTTATTTTCCTGGATTTCTTACTGCGGTTTGTGGCTGTTGGTTTGCTTGTTGTTGAACTTCAAAGTTTCAGCTCCTTTGACCTTTATTTGGTCTAGATCTTGTCTCACTCTTTTTTCATTTTTGAGGTATGTAACACTTTAGTATAAAGAAAATTTTTAGATCTGAAATCTATGTTCTGTGTTGTTGTGTGTAATCTATTGGGTTTTGTTTGAGTTCTTTGTTAAATATTTATTTAAATCTTGTATTAGGATGTGTGTGAATGCTGGTCGAAGGATGTTAACTAACTTCTAACATAGATTATATGAAAAAGATAAATGTTAAGTTGCTAATTGTTTGGCATTATTGGAGTTAAATCTGACCTTGTTTATGGTCAGGTTCATTCCATGAAAATGCATAAAAATGTTCCTTTTGTTTTCTTCTGGTTGTTTAGAGAGACACAAGCAGAGGCATGGATATCTCTAGTCGAAACAAAGGTTCTCAAGGAGCAGTAATTTAGGGATATATTTTTTTTTTACTGCCTTCGTGCAGTTTTTCTTCAAAAATCTATATTTTAGTCGAACAAGGTGTATTTATTCATTTTTTGGAATTATTGTAAAAAATGAAACTGGACTGTGATATACTATTTTGGTCAACTTGGTATGTAGAAATGGGCCAGGCTACTGAAAATAGCCTGTCAAGGCTTGAAATAACCTGAAGCCCAGGCTACTAGGCCTAAGGGGATACAAAGCCCAAAGATAAAGTGCTATACTTCAGTTTTAAGGTAATGTGATTTCCATTATAAATCTAGATGAACGTTCAATTAACGTTCAAAAGCATTATTTTTTCTACGTAATAAAAATGGATGTTTTTTTTAAAACCTGTTCTTTCATTTAAGTCATAGCGTTTCTCCAGGAAGTATATAGATTTCAAACTTAATTAAGTATAGTCTATCATGACTGAGGTTTTTGTTAAAAACTGTTTTCTAAACAAAAGAAATACAACAACAATCCGGTTTGATACTCAAATATTTTCTCCTAATTTTAATCAACTGATCAAGCAATTTCAAAAATCAAAGAAAACCAGTTTTGTTTTCTACCTTATCAAAATGCTTGTAAATCGCCTTAAGCTCTTTACTACAAATTTAATGAAAATTTAGAAGTGTATAAATACAGATTTCTTAAATATGCTCTTTGCAATGGCTGAATGCAACAATGTTGATTATAGTTTAGATTTGAAATTCAATGAGTTCCGTTTTGAATCTTTCATTTTTAGCACGTTTTTAGTTGAGTTGTGTAGCTTTATTCTTCTCGCAAAAATAGCCTAAATTAGGATTTGACCTAAAGGTTAATTGATAAATTGGGCTAAAACATGGCCATAGCCCAAATATTTGTCCTTTAGGATAGTAAACTTAATCTTAAACGACTTTGTACATATCCTATAGGCTAAGAAATACCTCTTTTAGACTAAGATCACAAGACTTAGAGAATAATTGAATATTGCTTCAATTAAGCATTTTAACCGTCATGACCATAGTCACGACTATGTAATCTACACTCGAGTGTGGCAACTCATTCCCCCGACCATAATTCCAAACAATAATAAAATTACATGTTGTAACGTTATCTAGAAGAGCCTCCCTAGATCAGTCTCATAACTTAACTTAGGAATTCACTTTAGATATTGTGAATGTTCAAGCTCATTCCTTAATTAGGTATTGAATATTTTTAGAACACAATAACAAACAAAGTATACGTTCACGTAGCTTTGAATAAAAATAACTAAAAATATACTTTTTTCTCAAAAATTGTGCATACGTTTACGTGACACAAATAAAGATTAAAATGAATACTCGTAGAAACATCTTTAGGAACGGATTTCTAAAATTATCGGAATTACGTACACGCTCGCGTGACGTGATTTCGGTTTCTTTTGACAACCAAAACCAAATACGCGCTTGCGCAACTTTAGCTACTCCTTTAATTGAATTCATTGTCGAGAATTATGTACACGTACGCGTGACATGATTTTTGACACATCTCAATCTCAACGGGTTTTACGCATACTTGACCATGACTCTTTGAATACAAGAGAATAATAAAAGCGATAAAAATATAAAAAATGCACATAGGTATAAAAACGATAATTAAACAATTTAGGCCAAGTTTAATTATTAAGCGACCGTGCTAGAACCACGGAACTCGGGAATGACTAACACCTTCTCTCGGGTTAACAGAATTCCTTACCCGGATTTTTGATTAGCAGACAATTTAAACAGAGTCAAAATTCCTCGGTTTTGGGATTTTTAATAACTAAATGGTGCCCCGGAATACCGTAAAAAATTTGGATGGCGACTCTGAATAAATAAAATAAATTCCAAAATCGAATAATGTCACTTAAAGTGGGAAAACTCCCTTATTACCTTTACCGGGTGAAAAAGGAAGTGTGACAAACGTTAACCACTATTGTGTTATTTTTTATGTTTTGAAGAAACAATATTCCACTGTATTAATTTTCCTTCATTTTTCGACAAAAAGAATCTTTTACTTATTTCAGTAACCATGAACCCATTAATCTCTTGATTCTTGTCTTATTACTGATTGTGTCTTTTTCAAATTTGAAGTTTCAGAAACAAATGCTTTGTAACATCATACTTTTAAAAATCTATAATAATTAGGTTAAAAGAATTATTACAAAGAAAGTATAAAAAAGAAAGGTAAACATAATATTGTAAATCATCAGAAAAGATTAGTGTTATGAAGTTAAATTTGAGGGGACATCTCTAAAAGTATTTCTATATTTAGAAAAAAAAAACTTATTGATCAATTTGTCTTCCTTTGATTAAATTAATTTGAAACTATAAATATACTAAAATTTTAAATAAATAATGTTTTAATCTTCTCAATGGTTGATTGAATATTGTCACGACTCCAAATTCTAACAGGTCGTGATGGCGCCTATCGTGGAACTAGGCTAGCCAACCATCACATTACTACGCTTTTGTTCAATTATAACAGTTCACAATTTAATAACAAACATGCAACTATAGCATCAATTAATATAGTTAAGTCTTAACGTCCCAATAACAGTCTAACAAACCTCCCAAGAACTGGAGTCAATAGTCATGAGCATCTACAAATAATTAAATCTAACTCTGCTAAAACTATAATGTATATCTCTGAATCAAATGCTAAAGCTAAACAAGGAGGGGAAATGGAGAAGCTGTGGACGCTGAACAGCTACCTCGAAATCCCGTGACTGCTGCTAACGAACCTGCGTCAGCTACTGCTGCGAGCTCGTACCTGGATCTGTGCACAGAGGCACAGGGAGTCTTTATGAGTACGCCAACTCAGTAGTAATGAAAAGAAATCACAGTCTGAGAAATATAAAGCACACAAACAGATACACCATTTCACAACAACCAGTAAAACATCAAGTCACCAAGTAGTATTTAGCAAATTCATAGGTTCAAAAATCAATTCCAGACTCCTTTGAAAAACAAGTAAATATCAATATATCTCAGTGAAATCCTCAGTAAGACTCAGTTCCAAAACAAAGTGAATCATAGTTCGAAAACTTAGTAAAATCAGCATAAATCTGCCCCTCGGGCAAAAATAAATTATCGTAACCATTGCCCTCAGGAATTAACTCGATCACTCAGTATCAATCATCACTCAGTATCAGCCCCGCGGGCAATCATCATCACTCAATCGGTACCGACGCTCACTGGGGGTGTGTACAAACTCCGGAGGGGATCCTACAGCCCAAGCGCTATATAAGAAGCTGCATCACGACATAAATCACTCACAACATAGGCCCTCATCCTCACTCAGTCATACACTCTCAATTTGCCCATCAGGCCATAAATATACCAGGTTCTCGACCCAAAATCAGTGTTTCATTTTTCAATAAATAGTATCAAAATACTCTGAGCGTCAAAACCATTTATCAGGAAAATACTGAGTGTAGTTCACAACATATCAAGTGAGGAAACACAGTAAAACAGTCCCCCAAGGGGTAAACAGATCGGCACTAGGCCCCAAACACGGCTTACAGCCCAAAACATATCATAATACATAAATACTAATTAAGCAAAGGCTTAAAAATTGGTTTTGCAACTCAATAGTTGCCTAAGTAGGGAATATATTTCCCAAGTTTCAATCATTGTATTCCAAAACCCGTGAAGGATGCATAGTTCGGGGTTTCATACCCTCAGGATAGGATTTCAAGACATTACTTACCTCAAAACTAGCCCGGAATTATTTCGCAACACACTTGCCTCTCGAATCAACCTCCTAAGGCTCCAAATGTACCAAGTTCAGATTTTTATCATCAACATATGCTTAAGGAATAATTTCCAATTGAAAAATATCGAATTTAACTCAAAAATTCGAAACCGGTCAAAACCAGACGCTCGAGCCCGCATCTCGAAACTCTGAAATTTTTATAGAAAAGTGTTATTCATCTTCTCACGATTCCGTACATATAAAGAGCACCAAAATCGGAGTTTGTTTGACCCCTCAAATCGACCCTTGAAGGTCTCATAAACTCATGCCCCAAAATCCTATTTTGTTTTACTGTTTTTCATGAATTAAAGGTTGAGATTATGGTCTTTAATCACCCATAAACGAGTTTTAATAATCAAATTACTTACCTCTGTGATACCCACTGATTTTCTCCTCCAAAAATCGCCCAAAAAACTCTCCTCCGCTCAACAATGGTGTAAAAGAGGGTTTAAGTCGCGAAAGGGTTATTATTTAACTGCACAATGATTTACTCTCCGCGATCGCAGCCTTGGCCCTGCAATCGCACTGATCAATTCCCCCAGACCTACGCGATCGCAACAAATCTCACACGATCGTGGTTCAATAGAACCTCAACCTATGCGATCGCAGTCCAGCTCACGCGATCGCGAAGAACAACTGACCCCGCTCCCCACGCGCCTGGCTAACTCTACGCGATCGCAACTCAACCCACGCGATCGCACTGCATTGGGCCCCTTCTACTCCGCGATCGCACCTCACTTCTTGCGATCGCATAGACCAATCTGAGCCTGTCCATAATTAACTCTCTGCGATCGCACTACTTCACCCGTGATCGCAGTGAATAAAATCACTATGCACAAAAACCAGAAAACCAGAAATTGTTCTAAGTCTAAATGAGTCCGTTAATCACCCGAAATCAATCCCGAGCCCCTCGGGACCCCAACCAAACTTACCAACATATCCCATAACATCATTCAAACTTAGTTGCACTCTCAAAACACCAAAACTAACATCAAAACCCCAAATTTACATCGGATTCAAGCCTAAGAACTTTGATATTTCTAAAATTCACCAATGATGCCGAAACTATCCAAATCAACTCCGATTGACCTGAAATTTTGCAGACAAGTCCAAAATGACATTACGAATTTATTCCAATTGTCAAAATTCCATTCCGACCCTGATAGCCTATTTTCCACTGCCGTCCGGAATCGCCAAAAACTAACTTCCGCCAATTCAAGCCTAATTCTACACCGGACATCACAAAATTATTCTGAATACACTCCTAAGTCCCAAATCACCTAACGAAGCTATCCGAGCCATAAAATCCGCATTCCGAGGTCGTTTACGAATAAGTCAACCCTTAGTTGACTTTTCTATTTTAAGGCTATTCTTAAGGACTAAGTGTCTGAATTCTCATTTAACCATTCCGATTCCAA
>ML290415.1:174839-190532 GCA_005239495.1 Nicotiana undulata | reverse complement strand
TTGGGGCCCCCCCCCCCCCCCCAACCAATAATTGAGAATCGTTATACATCATCATTTTTGACTTTATTTCTATAGTCAACTCTACCCCCCTACCCCCCGGCCGGATCCCACTACTTTTTTTTTGGTTGATGATAAAAGTCCAAACCCTAAAGGAGTTAGGCCCAATATGTTAATTATCATGGAGTCTCTGTTAATACCTAAAAATTAAGGTATATTACCTACTACAACAAATTAAATCTTTAAATTAAATCCGTTTCACGAACATAAGATCATCTGTGGGGAATGCTTATATCTATTTGTTTTCTTCCTTCTTTTTATTAATTTTGTTTTCTCTTGTCTATGGTTTTCCCCTTTAGGCCATTTGAATACAATACTCCCTCCATTCCGATTTATGTGAGCATGTTTGACTGTGCATGAAAATTAAAAAAAAAAAAACTTTTGAATTTGTGGTCCTGAACAAGTCAAATAAGGGCCTGAAGTATTTGTATGGTTATAAAAGCTTCTCATTAATGACATAATTGTAAGTTTAAGCTAAATTATTTTCAAATTAAAAAAAAAAACCATACTTTTTGAGCGGATCAAAAAAGAAATAGATTCACCTCAATGGGAACGGAGGGAGCACTAATTAAAGTGAATTTCCAAAGCTTCCAAGAAGTAAAGAAACAAAAAAGGAACAGCTAAAATGCTTTAAGTTGGATTCTGCACTTCTTTGTTTGGTTGTGCGAGATTAATCGATTATTAGCTACGGGTTTGGACAACCTCGTAATCTTTTCTTAGACTCTTTATTTGTATGAAAAAATACATTAAATATATCAATATTTAATTGTGAATCTTGTAAGCAAACCAGCTATAAGTACGATAATAAGTTCAAAATTAACTCATAAACTTTAAATTCGGGCTCCACCTCTACGCGCAATTTAGAATTTACGTTCTTCATCTTAGCATGCAACAGCTTTTTGCATGATCACAATTCACAAATCATTCATGGCTTGCCATACGTAGAAACAAAACCAGTACTTTCATAACAACAACAACAATAACCCAGTATAATCTCACTAGTGGGGTCTGAGGAGGGTAGTGTGTACACAGACCTTACCCCTACCCTGAGGTAGAGAGGCTGTTTCCGATAGACCCTCGGCTCCCTCCCTCCAAAAACTCCCCACCTTGCTCTTGGGGTGACTTGAACTCACAACCTCTTGGTTGGAAATGGAGGGTGCTCACCACTTTCATAAGAATGTGAGAAATGATATTACTCACTACTCTCTCCGTTCCAATTTATGTGAACCTATTTCTTTTTTGGTCCGTTCCAAAGAAAATGACTACTTTCTATATTTGGTAATAATTTAGCTTAAACTTACGATTCTACCCTTAATGAGAAGCTTTTATAACCACACAAATATTCTGGGTTCAAAAGTTTTATTTTTTTTTAAACTTCGTGCTCAGTCAAACAGGTTCACATAAATTGGAACGGATGAAGTATTTAATACAGTATGTTTGAAAAATATAGAAAAAGGAAAAAGAAAATGAAGAGAAAAAGTAATTGAAAATTACATAATCTTTAATATTCAAGAAGCAATGCATTCACATTTGTGTACAGAGCCACAACAGAAGCATATGTCCAGATCAGGGGAAAACTGTTATATCAGTTGTGCTTTGATTCTTTGACTCACTATACTAATGGAAATTGTATATCCTGTCTAGGAAAAACAAAAATAGCAAGGCAAACTAATAAAGGACAAAAAATGGAAAAAAAATAAATTATTTTGTGGAAGTTAACACTCCAATCAATTTATACCATACACTACTACTATTTTAAAACATAGGGATATCTTGAAAAAAAGAGTCTTCAAGGAGAATGTCAGGCCACATAGAAGGTGGAGCACCATCATTGCTGAGTGATCGCTCGTTATCTGATTGGAAAAGATTGTCCGGAAGCTTCCTCTCTTCTAACATGCAAGATGAGATCACTACTTCTGATGAATTTTCTTTTCTTTTCTGATCATTTGTTACCGAAGGACGAGGAGGAGAAGGAGATAAAGAGGAAGAAAGCCATGGAGAAGTAGGCGACGATGTTTCTCCATGGCTCAGAACAGTAATAAATTCAGTGTTTTGAGGTCGAACCTTATCTTTATTTAATGAATTTTCAAAACCACAAGAGGTTTGTAATTCAGGCAAATGTGAAAAAGGGATTAAATCTTGAATAGCTTGAAGACTTGAATTAAGTGAGGAAATTAAGTGATTTTCCAAATGGTTGTTAGTGCCTAAGAATTGGCTATCTTTCAATGAAGAAAGTGAATTTAAAGGATTGATGTAAGTTTCGATATCTTGGATAGAAGTACTGAAACTGATGTTACTGTGAGTTTGGAGGAGATTTTGCAAGTATTGATGTTCCATCAACTCCTTCAAATTTGCCAAAGCTATAAGATGTTGTAAGCTGTTAAAAATATCGGTTCGAGGTCTGTGAGTTATTGGATCATACCCCATCTGAATTAACTTCTTCTTCAAATGAGTGTTCCAGAAATTCTTGATTTCATTATCAGTTCGCCCTGGTAGATGAGTTGCAATTGCAGACCACCTTGAACAAGATAAAAAGATAAGAGTTTAACTTCTATACTCTAACGTAAAAGAAACTTTACAATATTAAGTCACCTAAGAAATTCTTTTATATATAGATAATCGTATATAAAAAGTTAGAATAGTAACCTAGAAAATAAGACATAAAATGTTATCTGCTACAATAGGTTAAAATATATTGGTATTGAAAATTTAGTTTTACTCTATTAATGCATATAAGTTAAATCCAATAACAAACTATTTAAATTTTCAAGCCATAGCCAAATTTATTGAAGAAAGTGAAATAATTACTTGTTGCCAAGGACAGCATGGAGATTGAGAATTGTTTGTTCCTCTTCTTGAGAAAACTTGCCTCTTTTAATATCAGGCCTAAGATAATTAGTCCAACGCAATCTGCAACTCTTTCCACATCTATTAAGACCTGAGCATGCAATATAAAACAAAAAGAATATTATTGCTTTTAATCATATATACCCAGGAGGTCACGAACTCGAGTCATGGAAATAGCCTCTTGCAGAAATCAGGGTAAGACTGTGTACAATAGACCCTTATGGTCCGATCCTTCTCGAAACCCATACAATATAGCGGGAGCTTAGTGCACCGGACTGCCCTTTTTAATCGTATGAGAAAGAATTTTGGACTCAAAAATTCATATTGTAAATTGTTGTATATACCTGCAAGTTTAGGGAGGGCTCTCCAACTGCCATGGCCATGTTTATTGATAAAATTGGCGAGTTTTTGATCTTCTTCAGGAGTCCAAGGACCTTTCTTTAGACCATTTTCATCACAGCAAGGAGACCTTCCCATTTTCTAAATAGAGTTTAATTTTCCTCTGATTTGGTTGCCTCTTTCAAGTCCTGCTAAATATAACTACTCAAGGTTGAAATGATGATTAATGTTATATATAATACTCTTTGCCTTTGTACTAACTATGTTGTATACCCCAGTGGAACATGACTTACGTGGGAGCTTATTATTTGTTTACTCAATCATCGAAATGTCATTCATACCCCTCTATTACATATATATTTCTGTTTGGATTCAAGTGACTTAAGTTATATACACTATGAACAACGTTTACCTGCACTATCAGTCTAATTTAACATGTTACAGCAAATTACTACATGTAACTAGGATGTCATGTTTATTATAACAATTTGCCTATAATTACGTCATAAGTGACGTACTATTAAAAAAATAGAGACGGATAAATTTTATAGCTAAACAACAAATTCGTCGCTAATTCTACTTAATGACAAATTATCAAAGAATTATTATTAGCTACGAGCGATTAAGCGAGATTAGCGACGGAGTTCGTAATTAATTTCAATTTTTTTAGTAGTATGTAAAATATTATTTACGTTGTGAAGTTTATAGAATGTAATTAGCTTGTTCTATAGACTCCATGTATGAGCTAGCTCCTTATAATCCAACAATTCCCATGCATGAAATTGTTAGTAATTTGTATTCTAAAATATATTCAAAATAAAGAAACGATATAAAACTAGAAACATAGAAGAACAGAATTATTCCGAGCCCACTGAATTCACAGTATTTCCTTAAGGAACTTAATCTCCTCCTAGTACCTGAGTTTTAGAATTATTTTCTCTCATGATAGAACGGATAACCTCACTGGTGTAGCGGTACTTCAAACCCCAGTGATAATGAACACAAAGAACAGTAGTAAATCTCACTTACTGCTTTCTTTTCTGTTAAAACAATGCAGAAAGAAGAAGGTGAAATCAAAAATTTTATAAGGAAAATCTGAGGAAGAGTTCATGTACTTATTGCCAAAAAGAATTGGGTTATACTGAAGAGTTATAACTGTTCAGGTATGGTTGCAACTAAAAATGGATATTTTATAAAACGGCCATCTATGAAAACCAAATTATAAAGGGAAAATTAAAACGGAGGAAAATTGAATTACCGTTACAGTAATGGTCTAATTTGGATTAATTTTTATTGCGTTAATATTAAAAAGTAAATTTGGTTCAAAAAACTAATCAATCAATCAATCGATCATTTGACCAAATCTGAATCCGAAGTCGAAGCTGAAGCCGAGCAAGCGACGACGGCAACGGTGCGAGGCATGCCTTCTTCTTAACTCTTTAAGAGCTAGAAGAAGAGCAATTGTATATATACCCATCAAAAGTCTTTTCCTCCTCCAATATGGGAAATGTCCCTTTGTCAAGGAGGGAAAATTAAATTTTTATTTTCCCCTCCATTTCTCATTCACCCTCTTTTAATCTCTAAGAGGCTTAAACCCAACAATCCCCCACATGAATGGGGAATGGATATATCATGGAAACATGCATGAAAACTGTGTGATTTACAAGCAACGTTTAATCACATATGGATAAGTAGGTTTCCCTTTGAACTTTTCATAGTGAACTTATGTCGGATATACTCGACCAATCGGTAGATTTGATATATTTGAACCATCGAACTTTGGTATATACCTAGACAACCATAAGTCACACAATCAACCCTTAATCGTCTTTGGTTCTCATTGTTGTGTTCGTTACGTCCATGAAAATCGCATGGTTTCATAAGTGCGTGAAAAGCTGGCCTTACAAAGTTCTCCTTGAAGTGGCTAACACTTCACACTTACATAGGTGATTCCTAAACGTGTCATCCCGTAGATACACTATTTGATATACACCGTATCAAATTTAGAAACAATTAAAAAGCCTTAATGATTTATCCTTAGTACTGAACATTGTCTCGTCACTTAAATGAACCAAAATATTTAGTTGACAATGTCGAACCGTCATTAATGACTTTGTTTGATATCTTTGAACCTAGATCTTGTGATCTCCTGTCTTTTAGGTAGAGTTACCGCCACAATTACTTGTCTTCTGCCATAGTCCCATTCTCCTTGATGATTTCTCAACTACCTCTCTAGTTAGGCCTTTCGTAAGTGGATCCGACACATTGTCGCTTGACTTTACGTACTCAATTGTGATGATCCCCCTGGAGAGTAGCTGCCTAAGAGTTTTATGTCTTCATCGAATATGACAAGATTTACCATTATAAATAACGGTTCCAGACCTTCCAATTTCCGCTTGACTATCTCAATGTATGCATATTGGTGCCAACGATTTGGGCCAAAATGGAATATCTTTCAAGAAATTCCGGAGACATCCTGCTTCTTCACCAGCTTTATCTGAGGCTATAAACTCATCCTCCATTGTAGAGCGGACAATACAAATTTTTTTGGACGACTTCCAAGATACCGCTCATCCACCAATAGTGAATACATATCCACGTACTTGTGGACTTAGAATCAGTAAAAACGACGATCCAGTTTGCATCACAGTATCCCTCAAGCACCGCACGATAATTACTGTAGTGCAAAGCAAAGTCCTTGGTATGTTTTAAATATCCCAAAACTCGTTTCATTCTCATCCAATGAGATTGATCTGGATTACTCGTGTATCGACTCAATTTACTTATAACACAAGCGATATCTAGTCGAGTACAATTCATGACATACATTAAATATCCCAGCACACGAGCATAATCCAATTGTGATATGCTTTGGCCTTTGTTCTTTGCAAGTGCAAGATTCACGTCAATTGGAGTCTTTGCAACTTTAAAATCTAAGTACTTGAATTTTTCAAGTACTGCTTTTATGTAATGAAATTGCGACAAAGTCAGACCTTGAGAAGTCTTATGAATATTAATACCTAGAATTAAATCGGCAACTCCCAAGTCTTTCATATCAAACTTGCTAGTTAGCATTCGCTTGGCCGCATTTATGTTGGCAATTTCATTACTCATTATCAACATATCATCCACATATAAGCAAACAATGTGATTGCAACATTTTTAATGTACACACATTTGTCACATTCAAATATCTTAAAACCATTTGACAACATTGTTTGGTCAAATTTCGCATGCCATTGTTTGGGTGCTTGTTTTAGTCCGTAAAGTGACTTAACAAGTCTACATACCTTCTTTTCTTTACCTGAAACTACAAACCCTTCAGGTTTTTCCATGTAAATATCTTCCTCAAAATCTCCATTTAAGAAGGTTGTTTTCACGTCCATTTGATGAATTTCAAGACCATATACCGCAGCTAATGCTACTACCATTCGTATGGACGTAATTCTTGTAACTGGAGAGTATGTATCAAAATATTCAAGACTTTATCTTTGTCTATGCCCTTTGACCACAAGTCTTGCCTTATATTTGTCAATCGTACCATCATCTTTCATTTTCCTCTTAAAAATTCATTTAGAACCTAATGGTTTATTGCCTGGAAGAAGATCAACCAATTCTCATGTATGGTTGTTCAGTATGGAATCTATTTCACTATTAACAACATCTTTTCAAAATAATGATTCCAAGAAGACATAGCTTCTTTAATGTTCGAGGCTCATTTTCCAATAAGAAAGTCACAAAATCTTGTCCAAATGAAGTAGACTTTCTTTGATGTTTACTACGTCTTGGATCCTCCTGATATACATACTTTCTTTTGTTTCTTCCCGAGGTCGTTTAGATACTCCACCAATCAACTCACATTCCTTTTTATACAGATATATATTCCCCAAGAACTTGCATTATCTAATTCTATAATTGTATTATTATGAGTGTCGGGATTTTCTGATTTATGCACCAGAAATCGATATGTTTTACTATTGGTCGCATATCCTATGAAAACACAATCAATAATTTTTGGTCCTATCTTTACCCTTTTGGGTTTAGGAACTTGTGGTTTTGCCAAACACCCCCAAACTTTAAAATAATTCAATTTGGGCTTCCTTTCTTTCCATTTTTCATATGGAATGAATTGCATTTTGCTATGGGGTACTTGATTTAGTATCTGGTTAGCCGTAAGAATGGCTTCCCCCCACAAATTGTGTGGCAAACCAGAACATATCAACCAAACATTCATCATTTCCTTTAATGATAGATTCTTTCTTTCCGCAATCCTATTGGATTGGGGCGTGTACGGGCCGTTGTTTGATGAATAATTCCATATTCTAAACATATCTCTTCAAAAAGAGACTCGTATTCATCACCCCTATCACTTCTTATCATTTTGATTTACTTGTTAAGTTGCATTTCAACTTTATTTTTGTATTGCTTGAATGTATTTATTGCTTCATCTTTACTATTAAGTAAGTAAACATAGCAATATTGAGTATTGTCGTCAATAAAAGTTATGAAATACTTCTTTCCACCGCAAGATGGTATTGACTTCATGTCGCAAATATCTATATGAATTAAGTCTAATGGATTTGAATTCCTTTAAACTGACTTATAAGGATGTTTAACATACCTAGATTCCACACGTATTTGCCATTTTGATTAGTCGCATTCAAACTTAGGCAATACTTCCAAATTAATCATTTTTCGCAAGGTTTTATAATTGACATATCCCAAACATATATGCCATAAATCATTTGACTCAAGCAAGTAAGAAGAAGCTAAAATTTTATTATTGTCAACAACCATTACATTCAGCTTAAAAAGGCCCCCAGTAAGGTAACATTTTCCTAAGAACATCTCGTTCTTGCTTATTACAACTTTGTCCGAAACAAAAACACACTTAAACCCATTCTTGACAAGAAGTGAAATAGAAACTAAGTTCTTCTGTATTTCAAGAATATGACAAATATTGTTCGAGTCACCACCTTGCCAGAGGTCATCTTCGGGAATATCTTTCATAACCTTCAATTTTGGCTATTGCAAAACTTCCCATAAAAATGGTCTCGTTGGGTCCAGCGAGAGCATATGAAGCAAATTCTTCTCTAACAATTCGAACATGGCGGGCGACACCAGAATCAATCCAACACTCCTTAGGATTTCCCACTAAGTTGCATTCAGACAACATAGCGCACAAGTCATCAATATTATAATTTGCTTGAACCATATTTTCTTGACCCTTTTTCTTCTCTTTCTTTGGTGCACGACATTCTGTAGCTTTGTGTCCAACCTTTCCATAGTTGTGGCAGTTTTCCTTGAATTTCTTCTTGCTGGGATAGTTGTTTGGTCCATAATACTTCTTTCTCTTCTTCGGATTAGTTGGAGCAATTTCAACAACATTTTCTCCCATAATTGTTGAGTTCCCGCGTGTCTTCATTTTTGCAGCTTTATGGTCCTCTTCGATCCTCAATCGAACAATGAAACCTTCGAGTTTCATCTCCTTGTGCTTGTGTTTCAAGTAGTTCTTAAGGTCCCTCCATAAAGGAGGCAACATCTCAATTATTACTGCAACTTGAAATACCTCATTGATGACCAAATCTTCAATGAAAAATTCGTAATTAGTGACAAAATTAATACTTTAAACAAAAGCATATTCGGATTATACCTTCATCAAGAAGATCATGAATTGTAACCTGCAACTCTTGAACTTGGGTAATGAAAGGCTTGTTGTCTACCATCTTATAGTCCAAAAACTTGGCTACAACGAACTTTGTTTAAACCCGCATTCTCGGTTTTGTACTTCTTTTCCAACGCATCCCATATTTCTTTAGAAGTTTCTGCATTACTATACATGTTGTAAAGATCATCCTCCAGTCCGCTAAGAATGTAGTTCTTGCACAAGAAATATGAGTGCTTCAATGCCTCAATCATGATAAAACGTTCATTATCAGGAGTTGATTCTGGCAGAACTGGAACGTACTCCTTGATGAACTTCTGTAACTCAAAGTAGTCAAATAGAAGAATATCTTCTGTTGCCAGGGTTTGAAATCAATCCCGAAATTTTTTTCGGACTTTTCCGCCGGAGCCGATGGTGGCACAGAGCGACTGGAAGTAGCAACATTGCTCGTAGAGCCAACCACGGGGGTTACTATTTCTTTCATTTCTATTAATCACAAAACAGAAATAAAATTAATTAACGGTGAAGTATTTAAAATCTTCAAACAGAAACATATTAAATACCACCGGTGAAAATTTTATTTCTTCAAAGCGGGTACAAAACGAGTAGAAAATCATAAAGATTTTAGTCTCGTAATGTCAACCACGGAGTAGAAAATCCGAAGATTTTAATCTAAACTGAGAGTAGAAATCAGTAGGATTTAGTCTCCCACAAACAGAATAGAAGATGAATACAGAAAAATAAATTAAGTTCCTTAAGCTTGTTAGTATTCTGTATTCGAAAATATGTTCAAAATAAAGAAGCGATATAAAACCAGAAATGTAGAAGAACAGAATTATTCCGAGCCCACTGAATTCACAGTGTATCCTTAAGGAACTTAATCTCCTCCTATTACCCGAGGTTTAGGATTATTTCCTCCCACGATAGAACGAATAACCTCACTGGTGTAGCGGTGCTTTCTTTACCGAAGCCAAAGCCGAAGCCGAAGCCGAGCAAGCGAGTGAGCGGCGATGCGAGGCTTGCCTTCTTCTTAACTCTTTAAGAGCTAGAAGAAGAGCAATTGTATATGTACTCACCAAAAGTGTTTTCCTCCTCCAATATGAGACACTGTCCCTTTGTCAAGAAGTGAAAATTAAATTTTCATTTTTTCCTCCATTTTCCGTTCACCCTTTTTTAAGCTCTAAAAAGCTTAAACCCAACACAAATTAACCACAATTATCAGGGACTCGTGCTAAGGTTTCTACCCACCGAAGGGGGAGTTAGAGTAAGTTTCTATGTTTTAAGTTTTAACCATACCTATTGCTTTCAACTCGAACGATGTATACGTATGAAAAATAATAAAATATACACATATAATCATGATTATATATATTTTTGAACCCACTGTCTCAACATCCTAGAATTGGGATCTTGTCCCCCCCCCGCCCCCCCGGTCCATAGTGCACCCCTTCGATCAGTTGGTGTGGAACTGTGGATTATCAATTTGTTATAGTTTTGAAGTGGTTATGGAGTTGATTAATGAAAGTAACTAAAACTATATATGTGAGTGGCTGAGTGCATATCGCAGGGAATAAGGAATCATGAGACATGTTATAATTGATAAGTAATTAATTAGCTGGTCATGTGGCTTAGCCATAGTATAAGTGTTGATAATCAAACCTAATTAATTATCAAAATCAAGTTTACGACAAAAAAAAAGAAACTTTCGCTAATTCACACACTGTTTTCTACTACTCCGTTTACTATTATATTTAAAATTTAAAAAAAAAAAAGAGAAAAGAAAGGACTCAAGAACCGAAGCTGATTGTACGTAACCTATTTGACCTTACTGGAATTTGGTTAGAAAGGAAGTTGGTGCAGCAAACTCTTCGAGTTTTCACTAGCAGACAAACTAAATGGTATTCGAAACTCAGAAAGGAGCCTTGGCGTACGTAACTGGTAAAGTTGCATTCGGGTCATGAAAATAACATCTTACAAAAATGTAGAGTAAGGTCGCGTACAACAAAACCTTGTGATCCTCCTTTTATTCGAAACTCACATGGCAATTAAGTCAAATTTCGTGTCGTTTAGGGTCCATACAATGCACTCTATCACGAATTTCTCCATTAAACTAGAACCTCTCGAGACCTCGATGATTTAATCATATCCCTCGGATGACAACAAACCTTAATAAAAATTTTAGGAGTCGTTTGGTATGAGGTATAAGGGATAATTAAATCGGGAATTAAATTTGAAATGAGCTTAATTATTTCATGTTTGATTGGGATAAAATCGCGGTACAACTAATCTCGAGATTGTAATTTTTATTCTTATGAGAAAATATCCCGAGATAATTAATATTGGGATAACTTGCTTCCCAATCAAACGGCCCATTACTAGCTGATTTCTTAATTATGTCCTCAGTGCCCTTCTTCGTTGTCCTCTACTGTGGCGGTGACAAGATGTAAAGGTAAGGGATGGAGAGGATATTGAGTTTTTCTTAATGTAATTTTTAAATGTTAAAAAACAGATAATTTTAGTTGAATTATTATGGTAATTAGGAATAATTAAATAAATTAATGGCCTTTGTAAACAAGTAAGGTAATTGCATAATTATTTATTTTCTGAATATTATTTAGTTATTTGTTTTTCATATTTTCTTTTAATTTATACATTCCGAAGTTGATTTTTCTAGTCTTATTCGTTATCTTATCATAACCTAATTATTTTACACTGTCATCAAGACAAGGGAGGAGCCTATGCACAAAATTGGGAAAACCGATATGTTAGTTCAGACATCAAGGGAAAATAGTTGTTGTTTAACAAACAAGTTACCTATAAAAATTGTATCTCTTATATACCTAACATAGTGACTATTATATCTGTTAAAGTTAATAGGGTTGACTTTATTATGAGGATTCATTTTCAAGTTGGAAAGAAAATCTAATATTTACAGTTTAGAATTATAAAAGTCCATTATAACTATTTTATAGGAATTATTTAGTAAAGTAATCTTTCGTTTGTAACAGAAAAATCACTTAACTATGCATATTGCATTCACGATGTCACTCAATCAGATTTCTCAAATTTTTAATTGTCAAATACCTATTTTACCCTCTAAATTATCAATTTATGTCTTCTACTTCTTCTTCTTTTATTTACTTTTTTTATATTATGATTTTTTTCTCGTTTTAATCTACATTATGGACTTACCTATAGAACAAATAAATTTTATTTATCAAATAAAAAAATTAGTTTTCTAGCATATATGATGTCGGAATAATGATATAATTGAATATAATATTTAAGAATATATAATGTATATTATAAAAATACTTTTATTTTAAATAAATTTTTTTTTTATCACGGGCATGAAATATATATCATCGAACTTTTATTTTCTTTCATTTTCAATTGTGTAAATAAATTTTTTGAGTTTTTGTTGTTAATATCAAATTAATTTTACGAACAAATAGTTGTAATTAATTTTTTTTTAACTATTCTCAATATTTTATTATTCCAACATTATGTATGATTAAATACTATTTTATTTTTTTAATTTATAAATTAAATTTATTTATTCTATAGATAAGTCTATAATACAAATTAAAAAGAGAAAAAATCAAAATATTTAAAAAAAAGAGACAAAAGTTGATAATTTATAGGGTAAAGTATGCATTTGGCAATTAAAAGTTTGAGAAATTTAGTTGAGTGACCTTCTGAGTGTCATAGGCACATTTAAGTGACTTTGCTGTTACAAACGAAAAAAAAATTATCTTAGCGAATAATTTCGGGTAATTTACTGACCATTTGAGTAATGAATGCAAAATTTCTAATACGTGAATGTCTTGTCTTAACATGGGAATAATTAAACGCAGGTACGTGGCAACAAGAGTCATACAAAATCCTAGTTTAGATGTAGTATTGGGTGAAAACCCAACGCAGCAAGCAAATAAGTTGTTTAGCTGACAGTAACACAATGTTGAAATTCTTATTAAATAATTCTATTCTGGTTACATCACTTCCTCTTTTAAACTAATCTCTGCTTCTTTTTGTAAAAATTAAGTTGGTCTACCAGACAATGAAACTTTGTGGAAGAAGCAATCTTTATATGGATGAAAATTGAATATTTGCGGTTCTGGTGGAGGGGTAAGTATTCATTCTTCCTTGACGAGAGGTCTCGGGTTCGAACCCTAAGTATATATATGTGGAATCGTCTTAGTTAGAGACAGGGCATATATGTAGGTTAATGTATATGTGTTCACGTGAACTCATACTCCTCTCCCTAAACTTTGTATAACAATATTATATTTTTTCAAAACTACTAAATTATATGTGCGTGCACCATGCTCAATGACTCCTATGGTGCAATAATTACTTGGTGCTACAAGTGAAATTGGCGGTTCAAATCCCACTCTAGACGGTCCTATTTTCGTTACGGAATATAGATATATAAGTATAAAACACTAAAATTTCAAAAAAACATATAATTTTGAACTTATAATTTCAAAATTTTAGTGGGTTTATGGTAAACACTATAATTAAATCCGTCCAATATAATTTCTTAATTCACCTCTTCACAATAGTGCATTCATCCTTTTGAAATTCTGGATTCACCTCTCGTCAGGAAGTGCTTTACCCCATTGTGAAACTTCCCGGGATAAACCTGAATTTAATTGTGTCCTAATACAAATTAAAGAGAAAAAAAATAACTAACTTTCTTGAACAATTTCAGTGGGATTGTTTTATAAATAAAATATGTGCCGACAGCAATAAGTGAAAAAGGATTTCCAGAAAATTGTGTTCTTAGTAGTTTGACTTTATGTGGGAAACTGATGCTGATACATTCGATCTAATTTATGAGACATGCTTTTTTCAAGTCCTATTAAAAAAAACACAACTCATGTTTAAATAACTAACTTATATTTCTCGTATTACCGTAAGAAATTTTTATAACCTCACAAATATCATAATATATTTAAGTTCATAAATTTCAAAAAATTTGTAATCATACATACAAATATTATAATATATTTTAGACTATAAATTTCAAAAATTTAATTTTTTTTCCCTTAAATTCTGTGACGATTCAAACTATGTCATAAATTAAAGGGATGAATACCTTAAAATTGAGTTTATTTTTTAAAGAGGCAACTAAAGAAAATAAGATATTGGCTTTTCCCTTCTTACACGCAACACTATTAATTAAAGGAAGTGTTCTTAAGCATACTAAAAGAAATAAAATAACGAGAAATTAATAAATCATAAGTTTCATTAGATTATCCCAATATTAAAAGAGAATAACTAAAAGAAAACTAATTATCAACATTAAACAAGTCAGATTACTTTCTTTATAAAACAGTATTTGATACTGACAGTTAAACAATAGGCTAGCCACAGTTATTTAAGAATGCAACCAAAATTTTAATTTGAAGCACATCATTGGTGCTACATTGAAAATAAACAGTTACCTTACGTCTAATACACGTGAAATGTATATACTTTAGTAGTACAAAAGTTTGATGCTTTTTATATTAATCAACTTCTAAAATAGTCCAATTAACAACTTTGGTTGAAACAAGTGCGACTAAACAAATTATCTACTAATTTCTTTATATGTTCAACACATATAGTCATTCCCAAAATAGCATAATAACCCAAATATCTAGTACAACCCGGATCTGGAGTCACAAGTACATGAACTTCTAGAGATTCAACAAATAGAGCCTGAAATAAGTACAATTGTCTCAAATAAAATGAACAGTAAATAGGGAAAGGGGATGGGGACTTCAAGGTCTACGGACGCCAGCAGATCTATCTCGAGTCTCCAAATAAGTTAATCTGAGTTGATGCACCTCACGGGCAGCTAGGACCAGTACCAAAATCTGCACAAGAAGTGTAGAGTGCAGTATGAGTACAACCGACCCAATATACTCTGTAAGTGTCGAGCATAACCCCGACGAGTAGTGACGAGGCTATGACAGGACACCCATGTAATTAAATCTATACAAACGGAAATATACGTACTAACACAACAACAAATAAAGATTAAACAAGTACTATTGGGAGGAGACATGCGAAAGGGGTACAAGATACGGTAATTACAATATTTACCTCGCTACAAAATCGTCAACCACGGCTTTGCCTTTCGAACAAGACTCCGAACCAATCAAATCTAACAAATTATCAACCAAAGAATTAAAAATAAGCCTTAAGAACTACCCACGAACGAAAGAGCTTCAATTTAGGTCATTATTGAAAAAGTTAACAAAAGTTGACTCCTGGGCCCGCTTGATCCAAACCCAAAACTCGGACAAAAACCTGATTACTCATTCACCCCCGAGCCCAGTTATGTAATTAGTTTCGAAATCCGACCTCAAATTGAAGTCTAAATCCTAAATTTGTAAAAACCCCAATTCTTCCTAAATCTCAAATTTTCTACCATGGAAGAACAAAGATTAGAGCTAGAAATTAATGGGTGATGTTAGAAATGGAAGAGAATGAGTTAAAGGGTACAAACCTATGAATTGGTGTTGAGTTTGACCTTCAGAATCGCCTCTAGGCCAAGATCTAATGGAGAGTTTATGAAAACTGGGTGAAATCCCATTTATTGAAACTACTAAATCACCGGCGTCAGGCCTTCTTCGCATTCGCGAAGGGCCTTCCGCGTTCGCGAAAGGCAACGGCCAAAAGGCCTACGCGTTCTCGAGTACATCCACACATTCACGAAGGCTGCTCCCCCAAGCCTCCGCATTTGCGAGCCAATGATTGCGTACGCGTAGGGTAAAGCTGCCCCCCCCCCCCGG
>ML290415.1:131795-174589 GCA_005239495.1 Nicotiana undulata | reverse complement strand
CCTCCCCCCATCACTGCTCCACGTTCGCGTAGAAAATTCCTCCCCTAGTCCCAAGTTCCCCTTCGCAATCGCGAAGCACAATAAACTAGATGACAACTGAAGCTAAAAACCAGTTTTTTTTTTCCTAAGTTCAAACCACCTGAAGCCTATCTGGAACTCACCCGAGCCCTCGGGGCTCCAAACTAAATATGCACACTAGTCCAGAAACATTATACGAACTCGCTCGCATGATCAAAACACTAAAATAACACCTAAAACTACGAATCGAACACCAATACGATTGAAATTTTCAATAAAACTTAAGAACTTTCATTTTAACAACCGGACGTTCAAAGCACGTCAAATCACTTTCGTTTTGCACCAAATTTTGCAAACAAATCATAAATATAGTAACGGACCTATACCAAGTTCTGGAACCAAAATACAGATCCGGTATCAACAAGGTCAAACATCAGTCCAATTTAGAAATTCTTTAAACCTTTAAAACTTTAAATTTTCGACAAAATGCGATAACTCGAGCTAGGGACCTCCGAATTCGATTCCGAACATACGCCAAAGTTCCAAATTACAATACGGACCCACACGTACCGTCAAAGTATGAATCCGAATTCAACTCAAATGGATTTTCAAGGCACGAATTCATATTTTAATCAATTTTCCACATAAAAGCCTTCCGAAAAAAGACACGTGAAAAGGTGTGGATATCTACTCTGCATGTTCGACTCGGACTCCCAAGTAGCTGCCTCGACCGGCTGGCCTCTCCACTGCACTCAAAGTGAAGGATAACTCTTTGACCTCAACTGTCGAACCTTCCAGGCTAGAATAGCCACCGGCTCCTCCTCATAAGCCACATCCTTGTCCAACTGGACTGAGCTGAAATCTAACACATGGGACAGATCACCGTGATACTTCTGAATCATAGACACATGGAATACCAGATGGACTGCTGATAAACTAGGTGGCAATGCGAGTCAGTAAGCCACCTCACCCACTCTCTCAAGAATCTCAAAGGGTCCGATATACCTAGGGCTCAACTTGTCCTTCCTCCCGAACCTCGTCACACTTTCATGGGTGAAACTCGGAGCAATACCCTCTCTCCGTCCATGAATGCAACATCACGAACCCGACGGTCAACATAACTCTTCTGCCTAGACTGAGCTGTGCGAAGCCGATCCTGAATAAACTGGACCTTATCAAAGGCATTGTGTACCAAATATGTACCCAACAACCGAGCCTCCCCCGGCTCGAACCATCCAACTGGCGATCGGTATCACCTCCCGTATAATTACTCATAAGGAGGCATCTGAATGCTCGACTGGTAGTTGTTATTGTACGCAAACTCCGCAAGTGGCAAGAACTGATCCCAAGAATCCCTGAAATCTATAACACAAGCGCGAAGCATATCCTCCAATATCTGAATAGTGTGCTCGGATTGTCCGTCCATCTGTGGATGAAATATTGTGCTCAACTCAACCTGTGTGCCCAACTCACGATGTACTTCCCTCCATAAGTGCGAGGTGAAATGCATACCTCAATCAGAAATGATAGACACCGGCACAACGTGAAGACGAACGATCTCGTAGATGTAGATCTCAGCCAACCACTTTAAATAATTGGTAACTGCCACATGAATGAAATGCACTGACTTGGTCAACCTGTCCACAATAACCAATATTGCATCGAACTTCCTCCGAGTCCGTAGGAGTCCAACAACAAAATCCATAGTGATACGCTCCCACTTCCACTTTGAAATCTCTAACTTCTGAAGCAAACCACCAGGCCTCTGATGCTCATACTTTACTTGCTGACAATTTAGACACCGAGCTACATATGCAACTATGTTCTTCTTCATCCTTCTCCATCAATAATATTGTCGCAAGTCCTGATACATCGTGGCGGCACCCAGATGAATAGAATACCAGGAACTGTGGGTCTCCTCAAGAATCAACTCACAGAGTCCATCTACATTGAACACACAAATACAACTCTGCATCCTCAAAACTCCATCATCTCCAACAGTAACCTGCTTGGCACCACCGTGTTGCACTGTGTCCCTAAGGACAAGTAAATGAGGGTCATCATACTATCCCTCCTTGATACGCTCATACAAGAAAGACCGAGCGACTGTACAAGATAGAACACGATTGGGCTCGAAAATATCTAACCGCGCGAATTGATTTGCCAAAACCTAAACATCTTATGCAAGCAAACTCTTAGTAAGTTCTCATTACTAAGTTCTTCCTTATTTAAATTGTTTAAAATAACAAAAAAAGATATAGAAAAACCAACCGAATTCCACGGAATTTTGTAGCATGAAATACTTAGGCAAACTGTGGATATAAAGCCTTTTGCTTTTTGGAAGAAAGTTCTAATACTTAGGATTTAAAATTTTAAAAATTTACCTTCTATGCTAATAATTTAATTAAATAATGATTTTTTTATAGTTTAAATATCATAATTAAAAGTTATCTGAATTATAAAAGACAACATATCTTAACAATATCATTCGTGAACTAACATTACTCAAGTACCATATCACTAAAATATTATCAACGAATAACTTTTAATTAGTAAACAGTAAAAAATTTAACACAAAAAAAAAGTCTTAAAATGTGTATGAAAATAAAACTAATTTTCAATATAAACTCATACGAAATGTTTATGAAATATTAATATGTTAAGAAATATCGATTGTAAAGTAAATAAACCAAAGATAAGTATAGGGGGGGAGAGAGAGTGAGATATTATTCAACTTTCAAACTGATGTAGATAATGAACTGAAATCTCCTCTATATAGAAGGAAGTGTAAGCTGCTACTGCAAGCTGCTTGTAAGTTGCTTGTAAGCTGCTACTGTACCAGATATAGATAATCTTCTACCGGGAGTAATATTTATTCATAACGGAGTACCGAAATGATAAGCTTCTTCAGGAGGCTTATTTCCAATAGAGTACCAAATAGATAAACATATTTACGGTGGAGTCCCATATGGATAAGCTTCTCCAGGAAGCTTATTTACAACGGAGTACTAAATGAACATCCATAATATAATATATATTTATAACACTCCCTCTTGGATGTTCATTAAAAGATAATGTACCTCATTAAAACCTTACTAGGAAATCCCCGTGGGAAAAGAAATCATAGTGAAGGAAAAAAATTACACATATTTAGTAATACGCATTTCTAGGTGCCTCATTAATAATCTTATAAGGAAAACCATGTGTGAAAAAACCTTAGTAAGGAAAAAAGAGTGCATCGCGTATTTTACTCCCCTTGATGAAAACCTTGTTTCAAATATTTGAGTCTCTGAATTCCAATCTTCTATACCATCTTCTCAAAAGTTGAATTTGTAGAGAACATTATCCACCACTATTTCCGATCGATTTAAATTAATCTCATCAAACCAAGAAGCTGTTGCAACTCATTTCATTGAGTTGCTTGCAACCTGCCTGCATCAGCTGCTTGTAGATAAACTTCAATAGAGTACTAAATGGATAATCTTCTTCAGGAATGCTTTTGGCATTTGACTTGAATTATCTTCTGAGTGAGGAACATACTAATGATAATTCGATTCATAGAGCATATTTTTCAGCTGTTTATTCGATCCCCCATATGTTAGAAAAACTAACATATATCCCCAATATTTTTTGGGAAACATATCTTTGTGCATTGTGGTAGAGAAATTAATCATATACCACACATCAAAAGATAGTAAAATAATTTGGTTTCTGATCCTAAACCAATTGTGAGGGGAGGACTTATCATATATTATTGGTCTGATGCATACAAGTGATGTTGTATGCAATTTAGAAAATCTTAGACCAACACATGAAGCGTTGTTCTCATAAGCAATAGTTTAGCCATTAATAAGAGGTATTCAATGCTAAACCATCTTAGATATAAACCAACAATATCAAGATGAACTATCTTGATTTCATAATCTGAAAATTATGCTCTTAATTGAGGAAAGCAATTTCAAATGCCAAACTGCAGGTTGACAATAATCGCACATGTAACCATCTCATATATGCATCTATAAGTGGTCAACATGATAGGTGAATGAGCCCATATTCACCTTTTATATATTTCAGATTAGGGTGTTAGTCCCAACTTTAGCTAGTATAATCAATTTATTATGAGAACAAAACAACATAAGAGAATTGCTGAAGAATCTTCTAGTTCTTCAATATATGCTTATTTGATTCTCAGATAGCTCATTTAAAAATGGCAAATGAAAACTTCAAGTTTAACATTGCATGTGCTTTCTCTTAGTAAACTTCTGGTTTACTAATGCATAAAATTTTGCATTAGTAAACTTCTGATTTACTGTGGATACTTTTGTATCAGCGAATTTCTGATTTACTGTAGCTACTTTTGTCTAGTTAAACTTTAAATTTACTGTGACTTCTTTTGCAGTAGTAAACTTCTGGTTTACTGTGATACATGATATAATACAAATTGAAGAATAAGGCGGGTAACTTCTCACATACATATTATTACCCCCTATGATTGTGGAAACATGAAGATTTTCAATTTTCCAGTCATTTGTAGTCTTAAAGTGATAGCCATTTGTATTAGTAATGTAACGACCTGACCGATTGTTCCGTGAGATTAACCCCGTTTTTCCTGTTTCTACTTTATCATGTGTTGCTTAGCTCAGTTATTTTGTGCGGGGTCGGTTGGTTCGGGTTCAGATTAGTCGTGGTGAGAAATGAGACACTTAGTCTCTTAAGTTGGCTTAATAGTTGGAAAAGTCAACTAGGAGTTGACTTGTAGCTAAACGACCTCGGAATGTTGATTTTATGGCTTGGATAGAATTTTAGGTGATTTGGGACTTAGGAGTGTGTTCGGAATGTTATTTTGAAGTCCGGAGTAGAATTAGGCTTGAATTGGCGAAAATTGAGTTTTTGGCCATTTTTGGTCGGCAATGGAAAATTAGCTATCGGGGTCGGAATGGAATTTCGGAATTTGGACCAAGTTCGTAGTGTCATTTTGGATGTGTGTGCAAATTTTTAGGTCATTCGGACGAGGTTTGGTTAGTTTCGACATCGTTGGTGAATTTCGGAAGTTTAGAAATCCTTAGGCTTGAAATTCGGGCTAATTTGGTGTTTTGATATTATTTTTAGTGTTTTGAGGGTTCGACTAAGTTTGAATATTGATATATGACTTGTTAGTACTTTTGGTTGAGGTCCGAGGTCCGAGATCCTCGGGATGTGTAACAACACGGTCGGTCGTTTTGAGAGTTAGCGCCCAGATCCCCTAATAACTGCTTTTCTCGTGTCTATCTCTGCCTTTGGGACTTGTCGGAACGTTTAGTTGTGAATTTCATAGATTTTATGGACACATAGTCCTTATATGTGAGTTTAAGTTTTAGAAATCGAGCCGTAGCTGGAACAGTGTGAAGACGGGTCCGGAATGGAATTCCGTCGACGGTTTGAATTTTATATTTTCTAAAACGATTTAGAGGTCGGGATTTGTCGATTTTCAGTGGGTTTTGAGGAGAAGCTTCATAGGTAACGATTTCTAACCTTATTTCATTAGTATATCATTAACCCATAGCAATTTCTTCAATCTAATCAATGAAATTGGGTGAAAAATCATGAAAATGGGAAGAAGTTCCCCAAGTAGAAATCTGAGGATTTTAGGAGATTTTAACGTCGAATTTTGATGATTCTTGTTCGAGTGAGTTAGTGAGTGAATGGGTGCTCTAAATTTGTAACTTTCACTCGTTTCCAAGGCGCAAGACCGGGGGACCTTTTGGGTAATTTTTCTAAATTCGCGTATTAGCTTCGAACTAATTAGCTATATTGATTCCTTAAAGTGATATTTACATTATGCAATTGAATTGAATAGATTTGAGCCATTCGAAGTTGGGTACTCGTGCCAAGAGCATGGTTTTGAGTTGAGTAGCGCAGTCGAGGTAAGTGGCTTGCCTAACTCTGTGTTGGGGAGTTCCCCTTAGGTTGTTTTGATACTATTTGTTGTATGGGCGTTGTGTACGTGAGGTGATGAGTACGTACACGGGATATTGTTGCTAAAATTCCATTCTTCCTACCCATGCCATACATCATTTTTACTCTTATTACACTGCTTAATGTGCTACTTGTGTTGTTTAGACTAGGAAGAAGCATGCCTACTTGTTTACCGAAATTTCCTATTTGATGCAACGTGTACCATGTTGGATAGTCTTTATCTTGTTCCTGCTTGTGATTTTTCACTGAACTTTCAATTATATTGTATCTGGTATTCATTCGCATTGCATATTTAAATTGGGACTACGGACATATTCCGAGAGTTTTCCCCTTGTACTGCATATTTAAATTGGGACTACGGACATATTCCGGGAGCTTTCCCCATGTACTGTAAATTTAAATTGGGACTACGGACGTATTCCGGGAGCTTTCCCCTATACTGCATATTTAAATTGGGACTACGGACGTATTCCGGGAGCTTTTCCCTTGTACTGCATCTTAACATTTGGAACTACGGGACGTATCCCGGGAGATTCAACCGGTGATATTTTTGTGTTAAAACAAAGGCTCCCTATTGCTGTTTTACTTTCAAATCATTCATTTTTACTGCTTACCTTAGCTTTTATATCTGTCTGTACCATTTTAAATTGTTTCACCTATAAAAATCCAATAGTGCCTTAACTTGACCTCGTCACTACTTGACTGGGGTTAGGCTTGGCACTTACTGGGTACCAATTATGGTGTACTCATGCCCTTTCCTGCACATGTTTTTCGTGTGCAGATCCAGGTACCAGCACTCAGTTTCATGGCTAGGAGTCACTTAGCAGCTTCGAGTAGACCATGAGGTAATTCTGCCGCGTCCGCAGAATCTCACTAGTCCCCATCCACTCTAGTATAGGCATAGACATCTTTTGTATTTCTGTTGTTTCGTTGTATAGAGCTACTTTTGGGACAGAGCTTGTGACTACTGTGACATTCCTGGTTTTGGTAAGTATAATTGTACATGCCGAGCGGCAATGTTATGCCGTCTGTGTTTCTTTCTGTTTTTATCTTTCATATTACATTTATTTTTTTGCATATTATTTAGGCTTACCTAGTCGTAGAGACTAGGTGCCGTCACGATACCTTTCGGAGGGTAATTCGGGTCATGACAGGATGACATTGGATGGCTAACGGAAGTTAAAAGTTTGGAAAATGCATCAAATTGGTTGCTGGTGCAGGCCTTCTAGTGTGGCCGCACCTATGGACGGGGAGCCGCAGGTGCGAAGGCGTAGGTGCAGACGACCATGCGCAAATGCGAAAAATGGAAGGCTGGCTTGAGGGCGCATGTGCGGAATTCTGGTCGCACCTGCGAGCCCGCAAGTGCAGATAGTGGACCGCAGAAGCGAAAGTCGGGGTTTATAAATTTCTAGTGACCGCAGGTGCGGATTCCCTGAGCAGAGTATATAAATTTCCAACCTTCGCGAATTTTCTTATTTCCACCATTTTGAAGACGGGTTTGGAGCTTATTAAGGGATTTTTGAAGAGGGATTCGTGGGATAACACCTTGAGGTAATGTTTTCGAACCTAATGCTCGATTCTATGGTGATTTTCAGTTAAATAAGCTTGTAATTTGTGGGATTTAATGGAAAAATTGAGGGGTTAGGGCTTGGAAATTTGGAAGGTTTGATTTAGGGATTTGAGGGGTCATATGTGACCGGATTTTGATGAATATGGTGTGTATAGACTCGTGAGTGAGTAAGGATTTCAGTTTTGTAATTTTTGTCGAATTACAAGACGTGGACTCGGGGGTCGAGTTTGGCCAATTTCGGGATTTGTGATGTAAATTGATAAGTTTGATGTGGGTTTCGCTCTTTTAGCATATATTAATGATATAATACTGATTTTGGTTAGATTCGGGGCGATTTGTGGCCGAGTCGAGCGGCAAGGGCATGGCGGAGTGGAGTTTTGGCTTGATTGAGGTAAGTAACGCTTCCAAACTTGGTTCTGAGGGTTCGAAACCCTGAACTATATGCTATATGATTATAATTAAGGTGACACACATGCCAAGTGACGGGCGTGCGGGCGTGCACCGTGAGACTTGTGGCCTGGTTCATTCCAGGGCACCGTTTAGTGGTTCTTTCCTGTTAACATTTGTGCTTCTATCGATGTGATTAAAAAAACATGTTAGAAATCACGTTGGTTGTTATGTTAAGGCTTCACGCCGATACTGTTGAGACCCGAGCGGTCGTCCTAATGCAAACCGTGCTAGAAATCATGCTAAACATTATGTTAAGGCTTCACGCTGATATTGTTGAGACCCGAGTGGTCATTTATTGATGTCATCTCATGTGTTTCATTGATATTATACTCAGTCATGTCATAGCATATCATATCATGTCTCAGTCTCGGTAATTGTTGACTTGCATGTTATATCGTTTATTCGGGCTAGTTCATGCATTGTGAGCCCATATGAGCGAGACTGGAGAGTGTTGATTGAGTGAGGCCGAGAGCCTGATATTGAGTGACAGTATGGTATCGGGCTGCACATTGCAGCAAGATATAGATTATGCCTTCGTTGGCTTGTTATAGCGCTTGGGCTAAGAAGAGCCCCTCCGGAATCTTTACACCCCCAATGAGCGCATTGATATTTGAGGGATGGATCTTCCCTGGACATGGATCTTGTCCGAAGTGATGATATTGAGTGATGGATCTTCCCTGGACATGGATCTTGTCTGAAGTGATGATATTGAGGGATGGATCTTCCCTGGACATGGATCTTGTCCGGGCGTTGTATTTCGGAGATGGATCTTTTCTGTGGGGCTGGATTGGCCTTCCTCGGTACTAAGTGACTACGGTCACCTGTGTTGATGTATGTTCCGGGATGGATTTTCCCTTGGCCCTGAGAGCCATATACAATACCGAGTGGACTCATATGTGAGAGATTGTGAGCACTGTGTGCATTTCATACAATTGGCATATTGGCATGTAGAGTATACTGAGTTATACATGAGTTACTAATCATATCTGAATCATTATGTTTCTTTCATTGCTTGTTAAAACTGTGAACATGCCTAGATTTCCTACACTTTCTCATTACATTTATCGGGGTTTAGTCTGTCACTACCTCTTAGACCATAGTTTGGATTCGTTACTTATGAGTTGGTATACTCATGTTACCCCCTGAACCTTGTGTACAGATCCAGGTACATCAGGACCCGGTAGCGGTTACTGATTTGCTGTCACAGTTCTTTTTGGAGTCTTCGAGTTAGCAGTTGGCGATCGCAGCCTCATTTTCTCCTTCTTTACCTTCCTATCACACTTTATTATTTCAGACAGTATTATGTCAGCTTTGTATTTCGACATTTTATTTATAGCAGTAGCTCATGACTCGATGACACTAGTTCTGGGATTGGTTTTTTTTATTGTATGCTTTAATGGTGTTAAACTTTTAAATGATTTTATAAAGGAGACTTTTGATGTAAATGTAGAAAATTTTGGAAAGAAATCTTAAATCAAATGAAATGTGTGACTTTCCTGATTTCACGATATGCGCCATCACGACTGAGTATTTTGGGGTCGTGATAAGTAAACTTCAGGTTTAGTACAACATATGTTTGACAATCATATAATATGAATGATATATTTGTATATTATCCCTTCGAGAGCCTTCATTTATTATCCACAATCTAATATTTATCAGATACTACTAGTGTCATGTGTCTTCTAGACAAACAGTTAGCTCTTCAGGAGTTATTGATACATTTTGTACTATCAAATATTACTCAGACACTTCTGGTATCATGAGAGAAAATCATAATCAAATAAATAATATAAATGTTTAAGCACAAGAAAACACCTCTTCGTAACATTTTCCAACTTCGGGAGGAAATTTCAATTGTGTTACTTCTTCAGGAGAAAATTTAGAATACGAAATATTGAGTATATATTCTCTCAATCATATTACCTCTTCTGGAGATGAATTGTAATATATTTACATCAAGAGCGCGTTCATATATTTGAGCTTTATTAATATTATCACATTCACTTCAAGGAATGAATTAATATTTATCAAAAATTCTCATCCTTCAGGGAATGGAACATAATTATCTGAACGTGCATTAACCACACCACATTGTGATACTTCAAACCTCTTTTAAGATATTTGCTACTTCAGGAGCAAATCGAGGCATGTATGCAATATGGAAAAAAATTCTCATGAATTATCTTCAATTGTAACCATAACAAGCCTAAATTACCACTTCTAGTGGTCATGATAGGTATATACCACTTCTGATGTTTAACAAATTTAGTTACAATGAGATATACAAAGTATTGCCACTTCTGGTGGTCGTGCTCTGTTAGAGTTCAAGTGAACCATAAAATTAAGTCATAACAAGACTTAGGAAATATGCCACTGCTGGTGACTATATATTTTTTGAAAACTTCCATACTTAGCCATCAATAGAGATAAAAATAATAAATCATGGTCCCTTCTCGTAATATTTTTCTTTAGGAACAAATTTATGGCATGATGTGCTAAGTGAACCAATTGGGCTCCTTATGATCAATGGACAAAAATCATATTGTTAGTAGCAAGAAACATGAATGTCTGATATGAAGAAAGTACTAACCTTTTGAGTAGAATTCTTAATTATGGCGATTGGATCTGATATATATACATAGACTTTTGCTAACTTAACTTGACAAATAGTTAGAGTTAAGCAATATATGAAAGTGCAAAAATTAATATCACAAGTCATTTTCTACAAACCTACTTCAAGATAGCAAAGCAACAAGGGGAAATAATTTGTCGTTCCTAAAAACAAAGTGATATAGTAAAACCATTAAGCCAAATGTGGAATCATTTTCATGCTTACTTTGCTAATATGGAAATAAAATACAGACGCCAAAGAAATATCAATCGTTCAACCCACTTTAAAAAGGATAGAATTCCATAAATACAACAGTTTGCTCTTACTTACAGTGAGAACAGATGCCTTTGGACGAGGATAACTATAGTAATACGTCTTTGTTGCCTTTGTTGGATTAACTAGTAATTACAAATTCTTTTATTTTTAAATATATTAGAAAAATATGTTAAAATCTCTGACGACAATTCTATAACTTTCTTTGTCCAGTAGGCTTGCGTTCATGTTCCTTCCTCGAATAAGATAATTATGGATCTTTTTTTGTCTATTTCTTTGGAGTAATATTCTACATATTAAGAAGAGGCATATCTGTGCCACAGCTGAGCTCTGTAGCGTGAGCTTGTGACCCAAGCGGGGGCAGTAAAGTGTAAGGACAGCCGTGGTGCAATGTGGATTGAAAGGAAGTTGGGAGGGACATACATCCTTGTGTTGGAAATATAGCAATATTTGTTTATATCTTTTTATTTTTCAATCATTGGAAACAATCTTCACTGACACAAAGATCTCCTCGCAACAATCTCCACTACAATAGAAACAAATAATGAGTTTGCAAAGGTTCGAGTGGTGCGAAATAAGCTAATCACCAGACTGCTCTGGAATAGGTAAATCACCGGTAAAAAGAACGAGTAAATCAAGATTTTACATTTTACATTAATAGGTAAATGGTCACTTATATTACCTGTTAATGTATTTTATACCATCAGACCGGAGGGAGTACCAATTTTCTTAATAACGATTGATAACTCATAAAATAAAGTAAATGCCATGCTATAATTTTTGCATTTTGTAACCAAAAACTGGGCGTAATGGAGGAAAAGCAAGAGAACTAGCTATTTTGGCTTTGCATTTGATATATAATTAGTGGTTTCGTTAGTAAGAAAAAGAAAAGTGAAAAGAAGAAAACTACTGCTTAACCTTTGTTTTCTTCTTAATTTTCTTTCCCTAGCTTCGAAATATTGTTACTGCTCTAATGTTCACGAAAAGGACCGTTCAGTGTACTAAACTCTTGCTTTCAAGAAAGAATTCAAACTTCAAATGAGTTTAAAGGAAGCCACTACAACTAACAAACTTGATAAATAAAGCTACTAACAATTAAGAAAATACTTTCACAACCAAATGCAATTCAGAATCTTTTAACACCCACCACAAGGATGGGAGGGCAAACAGAATAAGATAGAGAATAAAAGCTATTAGATGGAAGCCATCCGCACCTTCAACATCTACTGGATCTTTAAAAAATTGATAAATCTATTTCATGTGTAACTACAAGATATGACTTTCTATCTGCCTATGATAGTGAGAATCAAACCCTTACTTTATTCGACTAATTCACATACTAACGCGTGACTAAATTGCAGAGCCAGACTGAAAATGATAATTCCTAGGGCAACGGTATTTCACGAGCATACCAAGCATATGGATGTGGATTGTCACTTCATTTGAACCAAGCTGAATGAGGGGTTGATCCACTTATCTCATGTCTCTACTTCATACCAGCTTGGAGATGTGTTTACAAAGCCCCTACCTGGTGTTCTTCATCATTCTCTTTTGGGCAAGTTGAAGGTGGTTTCTCCCTCCAACTTGAAGTGGGTGTTGAGCTATCTGAATATTCAGCTTCAGGCCCAAAGCAAAAAATATGAGTGGCCCAAATTATTTATTTCATAGCCGTTTGTAATAGTTAGCCAGTTTTGTACTAGCTTAGACTATATTCCTTTTTGTACATCTTTGTAAAGACTTGTTACCGGGTTAGAATAAATAGAAGGTGTGATACGCCCAAATCCACTACTAAAAAGTAAATGATTACGGACGTATGCAATATAATATACCCAAATATGAATCATGGTCGAATTCCACAGAGAACAATATGTAGGCGATTAGGCGAGTAGGAGAATTATCACTTATTATGTTAAGCCAAACACTTAAAAGAGTTTTGAGAAAATATTTATGTCTAAATACGAAAATATAAACTAACCTAGAAAGCAAGTAAAATGATCAATGGCTACAAGCATGGATGCAATGGGAATTACACTCAAGTAACGAACCAATGTATTTCACGATTTTACAAATATAAGCGAGTTTATGTTAATTAGCCTAGGGTAATAATTCTATATTAACTTCTTCCAAAGACTACCAAGCCTTCCTAATTGAATTATCCCTAAGACAATTAAGAGATTAAGCACACCCAGATATGGCTCCAAGTAGTTCAATCCTATCCCTAGATAGAATCTATAAAGTGAGGGTTAACGCCTCCAGTTCTAGTTAATTAATCTATCCCAACCCCAATTTATCTTTTCCAAAATTAATTCGAGTGAATGGGCGAGTCCTAGGGTTAGCTAATCCCTTTGGAAACATTAAAGAATAAGAATAAATAAAGAAACAATAACTCACCTCACAATAAATAAAAATTGTTCAATATATAAGCACAACAAGATATTTAATCCACACTTTAAATATGACTATTATCATAAACAAGATTCAAGATTTGAAAAAAATACTACCCATTTAAATATTCAATACAAAGCAAGGAAATGAAGAATTGAACATAAATAGGTAAGAAATTCTCAATCAAAAGTTTCAAATCTTCAAGACCCAAGTGTTCAAAATACAAAAAAGACTCAAGTGTGTGTGCAAGAACTCCAACTCCAAGAACCCTAAGCCAAAGATATGCCAAAGACCGTCCAAAGATATTTTACAAATGAGTTGAGTCGTGTATTAAATGGTTTGGGGGACAAAATGTTAAATGCCAAAATTGCCCAGATTTCTGCCAAGTTCAGTGAAACGCGTTCGCGCAAACAGGCCTGCGATCGCGAAGAGTAATGTTGCAAAGCACCGTGATCGCAAACCAAAACCCGCGTTCGCGTAGGGCACTTGACAACAGTTGGTCAAGTTTCTTCATCACGTTCGTCGAATTTTCCCCGCGTTCGCGTTGTATGTTTTCCTGGCCTTCCGCGATCGCATATGAATCTTCGCAATCGCGAAGAGCATCATCTGGCAGTAGTCCATTTTTCTCATTTTAACACATCTTGACTTGTTTTCTTCCATATCTTCTCTAAATCACTTGATACCTGAAATATGCCAATAAATCTCAACAAATGTCTTATAGCCTGTTTGGCCAAGCTTCTCAAGAGGCCAAAAGTGCTTCTTCTTTTTTCTCAAAAGCACTTTTTCCCCCTAACTTGAGGTGTTTGGCCAAGCTTTTTTAGGGGGGAAAAGTGCTTTTGGGAAGAAGCAGAAGCAGTTTCTAATAAGCAGAAAAAAGTAGCTTCTTCCCAAAAGCAGAAGCAGTTTTGACGTTTCTTCTTATCAAAAATACGCATAACAAAATATAGTATATACCAAAATAATCGTTACCTAATACTTAAGATATTAATGTATAAATATTTCTTATTATTTTTAGGATACCTTTCTAATATATAGTGTTTTAGGGGTGAATGATTTTATATTTGTTGAATGATTTTTAATATATTTAACTTATATTAAAAGAATTAAGTACTTTTAAATTTTATTTCACATTTACTTAAATAAAATGAAAAGATTTAATTATTGCCTGTCATAACAAATTTTTAAGATTACTTATTTACGTATAATATTAACTATTAAGTAAATCTATTCATGTCTTTATTCGTAATTTGATACTTAAAAGCACTTTTTGAAAAGCTTGGCCAAACACAAATTATTGCTTGAAAGTGTTTTTCAGAGTGATAGCCAAATACAAACTGCTTCTCATCAAAATACTTTTTTCAAAAGCACTTTTGAAAAAAACACTTCTCAAAATAAGTTGATTTCTCCAGCTTGGCCGAACAGGCAATTAATTTCTCAACAAGATCATACAAAAGCCTAAATATCAAGAAGAGATAATTTGGTAAAATACCAACTTATCAAACCCCAAACTTAAACTATTGCTTGTCCTCAAGCAATTCAACAATTAAGAACATCCTTCAATAAAATCAATTAAGCTCAATGACATACCAAACACATTTCAAGTAAAAAAGGTTCAAATTAAACACAATCTAGTGACTTTGGTTGGTACCAACAATTAATCCAAAGCATATGAATCGCCAACAACTTCCCACAAATTTCATTTCAATTCAAGTGCTCAAGCACCACATTAATCAAAGTAGCAACCAAGTCATGACACTAAAGCTTAATTTGCCTCATTATCACAAACAATTTTCTTTTGTTCATTCATTCTAATCGGAGATTGGATTAAGTTAACAACTCAAAATTCATGTGCCCTCACACTTAAGAGAGAATCCCAACTTATAAATTGCAATTTAAACACAAATGGGATATCAAATGGAAAGAATTAACTCTCTCTCACACAAAGATATTCAAATAGTGCCATAGGCTTTCCCTTCATCTATTTCTCTATTAATGTAAACCCACTTGGTCCAAAATCAACTAGGACTTAAAGGATTATAATGTAGGTTTTTGGTTAAGTTGGGGCACAACTTGGATAAGAGTGACTCAAAACCTGCCTAAGCACTACAATTTGCAACAATTAAAGCGTATTTCCTTCAAAAACTTTTTCCATTCTTCACTTTTTATTCCACACCTAATCTTCCCTTTATTCACACTCCTTATTTTTCCTTCTTTTTTCTTCTTTCTTACTCTTTTTTTTTTTCAAAAATCAAAGAAAGTTCCACTTTTTCCACCGGTATGATAAACAACTGTGTAGAAGCATGATTAACGAAAAAGGCATTTTTTTGACCGACCTTGAAGGTCGATGGCCTCAGTTCAATGGAGGATTGGTATCGAGTGGATAGATTCGGTGTGCGGAAGAACCAAGAAGAGCCAATCATGAAATGACAAGGGAATTTTATGCAAATGCCGTGGAGACTAACTTCAAGAATGATTTGGTTGTTATTGTCAGGGGCAAGCAAGTCTGCTTTGATCCAGAACTGATAAATGCATCCTACAATCTTCCCAATGCTGACAATTAGGTGTACAGGGATATAGCTAAAAACGTGGGCACACAGTGGTTTGTGAACCATTTGCACGGAGGAAAGATGCCGAATTGGATAAGAAATCACTCAAGGATGGAGTCTTCTGAGTTCACGGCCGAGGCCAAGACTTGGCTCTCCATTGTCTGTGCTCGGAGTCATGCCTTCTCATAATGAGGCAGAGGTTACACTTGAGAAGGCAAGGGTGATTTGCGCGATTATACAGGGCAAACCAGTGAATGTGGGGCAACTTATTGTTGATGAGATAGCAGAGGTTGTCGCGGAGAGGACTAAGAGTTTATTCTTTTCCTCCTTGATCCCTCATTTATGTTATGAGGTGGGGGTGGAGAAGAGGCCTACGGAGAAGGAAAAAAACCCCATAACCTCATTCATCCATTGCAAAGAAAGATTGATGTCGCATCTCCCTCATTTTGGCCAGTTTCCTGACACCATTAGTGAGATGCTCGATTCTCCCCCAGATGCCATAGGGACTTGTATTGCTATTGTACCACTTGAGCAGGGGACCTATCACACTCAGGTATATTTCTCGCCATGTCTATGGCATGGAGACACAGGTCCGCCAGCTTGTAGTTGGTCTCCCTTCTGGACTGCCTGGACAGAGCACATCTGCAGGTCCAGCTGGCCAAGGAAAGGTTCTATCTTTGACAGATCTTGCTAAGGAGCAGCAAGCCATTAAAGCCAAATTGGGCAAGATTGAGCGGAAGCAGCTGAAGCAAAGAAAACATGAAAAGAAGAAGAGCAAGTTCTTGACAAAGATGATGAGCTTATTGAGGAAATTTTGTGGATAAGATGACAGCGACGAGTATGACTTAGGAGCTCACAGTTCCCGGCACCTCCAGCTCAGAGTGATGCAGTTTCAGGGAGCACCTCTTTCATTTTCTCTTGTTTTGTTTAATTGCATTGAGGACAGTGCAACACTTTAAGTTGGGAGTGGCTCGTTTATATGTGATGATGTATGTGGAGCATGACTATGTTTTGTGAACTTGTGTAGATTGGTTAACGTTTGTAGTTTATTAGTGATATTTTGTAGTTTATTTTTAGCATGTTAGCATTAGTTTTTATTTCTTATTTGTTATTTTATTAGTATTACTTATACTCCTTGGTTTTTCTTTTTTCCGCGGTTCGTTTTCAAGGAAATAATTTGTGTCGAACCGGGTGCCCTTTCCCTATGATGGATGGCGTGACAACTTTCTTAACATATTAGTCTTCTCTAGTTTTTCTCTTTTTACATAATTTTTTTAGTTAGTTTAGTAGCCAGTAGTGAATAAATTGGTTATTGGGTGTGATCTTTTTGTCCATAAACCAGTGTGTGGCTTGTTTGGCACCAACATGATTTAAACTTTGGCATATGAAGTCTTGATCTTTAAAATAAAAAATGATTGAAGTAATACTTCTTGTTGTGACTTTTATGTTCTATTTTTGGCTCTTTGATTCACTAAATAGTCTTTTAGGCTATATGTGATTTTCTTTGGTTTTAATTAGATTTTGGATTTATATGTCACTCGGGTTTGCATGTTCCATGTCTGGTGAGATTTGTTGTGAGCTCTTTTGCTCTATTTGTAGTCTAGAACTTGCCCGTAATATGCTTCAAGGCGAAATCCTAGAATAACTTGATTTGAAAAATGATATTAGGCCTTCCTTAGGTCGTCATTGTGCCTTAAAATTCCTACCCTTGCATATTTTCCCTAATCAACCCCTTTTGAGCTTTTAAACTTTTTCTTTGGCAACCATGTAACAAGTTTTAACCCTTCGTTCTTTATTGATCTATCTTTTGGCATCCTATCTCCCTAAGTACTTTGAAAGTGTAAACATAGGCTAAAAGCCTAAGTTCGGGGGTGAAGGTTGGAAAAGTTGTGATGTGGAAGTTGCTTAAAAGGTGAAGGTAATAAATAAAAAATTAGCGGAACCTTCCTTGATTTTTTAAAAAGAAAAAAATAGTTTGATGACGTCCAAATCCACTACTAAAAAGTAACTGGACACAGTCGCATGCAATATAATTTACCCAACTACGAGTCGGGTCGAATCCCATGGAGAGAATAATATGTAGGCAATTAGGCGTGTAAGAGAATGATCACTTATAATGTTAAGCTAAACACTTAAAGGGATTTTGAGAAAATATTTATGCCTAAATACGGAAATGTAAACTAACCTAGAAAACAAGTAAAATGATTGGATACACGGGGAATTACACTCAAGTAACGATCCAATGCATTTCATGATTTACAAATATGAGCAAGTTTATGTTAATTAGCCTCGGGTAATAATACTTTTTTAGCTTCTTCCGAAGACTAAAAAGACTTCCTAATTGAATTATCACTAAAATAATTAAGAGATTAAGCACACCCGAATGGCTACAAGTAGTTCAATCCTATCCTAGGTAGAATCTATAATGTGAAGGTTAACGCCTCAAGTTCTTGTTAATTAATCTACCCCTAATTATCTTTTCCAGGTTTAATTCGAAGTGAATGGGCCAAATTTTGATGTCCTTTATTGTCCATTTAATTTGACGTCATCAAACTTGATGCCGAGAGGACAAACTCCAACAGAGATACCGATCTATGCAGCACCAATTTTTACGTTGCAAATATGTCTCTCTTTACCTTTACCTACTACACCACCTCCCCTCCCAAAGCAAAACCTGGGCCCTAGAACCTCCTCATATCTACCCTAAAGATATTCTCTAGTCTGTAATTTAAACTTTTTAATCCTCCTTTAGTCTCTATACTTCTTCAAAGACGACTTACTCCAAAGCATTGACTCTATTGATACCTGCTTTAAGCATAAGATAACTTGTAAAGCAAAATACAATCTCCTTTTCCTTTTAAGCAGATCAGCAGTAAGCATATATTTACCAAAGCCTGGGAGAGTAAGGTCGTCCCAAACCACCCTTTCTTGGGACAATACAGTATGTATTCCAACCAAAGTATGTGGTATTAATCACAAAACCACAGAAAGTCAAAAGGCACAGGTATACATCAACAGCTGCTAATAGCAAGTAGAAGTTGATACGAAATACGTAACAGAACATATAACGAAATCTATCAAGCGAACTTGCAATAGGTCACAACTTATACTGGAAGGCAACAGCTTTAGCATAAACTTTCTATTCTATAAATTTAGATCATTTCTTAAAACAGAAGAATAACTAGTGGAGTAACTAGTAAGTAATGCAACTAAACAACAAAAGCTGATGCATCCTTATTCCTCAACAGATTCAAGTTAAATTAAGAAGATAACAAAAAAGTTACCTCCTTTGCATACTGAGGATTCAAGATTCAACATGCTAACCACTCATCAGGATGAAAACTTTTCAGCAACTAATTTATGCATCTCGAGTTGAAATATCAACCGCGCTAAGCCGTTCATTTTCAGGCAAAATTGACCAATTTGGAGACTGCACTGCTCGTAACCACTTAAAATCATCCACATTGGACCAATTCCCCGTCTCTTCACCGAGATTCGCTTCTTCAAGATCCTTCTCAATCCCATCATATTTCAAACAATACGGCGCAAACCTTATGCCATTACTATCCTCAATTATCGGCCTACTCCTCACTCGAAGATAAAAATCACACCTTTTTGCTTGATGAATCCGAATCTGATGCGATGCCATCATAAAAACACAATATTTCGCTTCATCAATCAAAACCGACCCGAAAACAGGCCCAACATAAACCTTACAATCAATCAGCTTATTTACAAACAATGTCCTTATATTCCCCATTAATCTCACCTCACAACCCCTCAAATCTGATAATACAAATTCCCTAATCTCCTCATCACTGCCCCTATTATTAAATTCCTTCACTAACACCTCATTTTCGTTTCCCCTAAATCCCGGAGAATCCAAAACCTTAAACCCTAAATCCTTCGATTCCACATTTTGGTTGTTGTTATCCAAAACCCTAAACCCTAAATTATCATTTTGGGTTGTGGTTTTCTTTGTTGATTTGTTCTTGAAAGAGAATTTCTTCTTCGGGATTACATCGAACGTGACCTGTTCGACGATTTGTTTGAGATCTGCTACGCTTTTGAGGCACGTGCGGACTTCGTAGGATGGTAGGGAAAAGGAATTTTCGGCGACGAGTTTTTCGAGATTAGAAATGGAGAGTGAGACGTTGTCGAGTTCGGTTTTAAGCGTCGGGTTGGAATGCGGGTCGGATGTTTGACGGATGCGGGAGAGTGTGGATTCAATGGAGTTTTTGGATTCGGAGAAACGAGAGAGGAAGGAGCTTGTGGAGTTTGATTCGGATTCGGGTTTGCGGGTCGAACGGGATTGGTGTAGGTTTGAAAGGCGTTCGATCATTGCCGCATGCTTCCGCTGGAGAGCGGAATCTGAAGAATCGGCGGTGGTGGTGGGGTTTGAGAGGTGATCGTCTTCTTCCATTGATGAAGATTCAGAGCTCAACTTTACTGAACGTGAAGGAAAATACTATGGAATTAAAATAATGGACTGCTTTTGTTTAACCCGTTGCACTTTGGTTCTCTAATATTTGGAAACCCTTAGTAGCTTAATAACCTGGTTGGCAAAAATCTAATTATTTTGAGAAGTTTTTTTTTTTAAATATTTTTTAAAAAAGTATTTTGGAGAGTGTTTGACTAATCAATTTAAAAGTACTTTTGAGTAATAATTTGTGTTTAGTTAAATTTTTCAAAAAGTATTTTTAAATACCAAATTACAAATAAGAACATAAAGAGATTTACTTAATAGTTAATATTATATGCATGAACAAATAATCTCAGTATTTATTATTAAAAAATAATAATTAAATTTTTTTATTTTATTTAAGTAAAACATGAAAATAAAATTAAAAAGTACTTTAATTGTTTTAAGATAATTTAAATATATCAAAAACAATTCACAAATATAAAAGCATTCGTCCCAAATGTCACCATAAATTAGGCTATTCTAAAAATAAAAATAAAAACTTTAATACATTAGGAGAGCTCAATAATATAATCTCTAATTGTAAATTTTAGGTTTATAATAAGCAAGATTATTTTAATATATACCATAATTTGCTAAAGATATTCTTGGTAAGAACAAAAGTCATTTTTCAAGTTGATTCAAATTATTCGAAGCGTTTATTATTTATTTATTTTTGTTTGGCGTACAAAAAATTTCCCGTTGAAAGAGATTTCGTTAATGAAAAAGCTTTTAGCGCTATCGAATATCCCTTCCTTTTCCAAATATTTTTACGAATATGCTTTTTTGATGTCGAAGTGCGTTTTTTAGAACTGCCATTTATAAATTAAAAGGAAAAGTAAAAACTGTTTACTTCTAGTAAAAGCTACTTTTTTATGCTTCTCTAAAATTGCTTCTCCTTCTTCCCAAAAGCACTTTTTTCCAACAAAAAAAAAGAAATAGGCCAAAGACCTCAAGTTGAGAAAAAAAAGTTATTTTGACAAAAAAATTTACTTTTGGTGTGCAGAAAAATTTGGCCAAACAGACTATAAAATATTACTGTGTTTAAAACTTTTGTTGTTATGCCCTTGTACTATACGAGTAGGGTATATTTGGTCAAATTTGCTAACCGCGAAGGCATATTTAATCCTAACTATTAATGGAAGGCAAATTTAGACTTTTTGGCAGTGTCATATCATGGCTCCGAATATTTAACTGATAAAAAATATTATATGCCGATCTTCTCTATATTAGATATGGCACGAAAAATATTTTATCTTTCGTCACATATTTAAACAAAAAAGTGTTGGGATATATATTATTAATCATGAGTTTGATTTGGATACAGTATTTATTATGGAATAATTATTTATTTAATTTTAATAAAGTTTTAAATAGATTACATATTAGTTTGTGTCTTTTGCTTATATAGTAAATGATTTAGTGTATAGAGTTTAGCTTATACACGGAAGATTAGATCATCGATTCTTATAAGTATAAAGTTTGAGTTCACAATCTAATGATGGAATTGGACAAACCATAATGGATGATTGTAGCACAAGATTAAATATAATTTATCTTGATTATGGGAATGGTTTAATTCCAACTTCTTGTGCTAGTACATTTTGTATGTCGAGATAAGTATTTTATATTGACTTAATAAAAATAAACTCTCTAATCATTAAATGTACTTATACTCTTAATCTTGATATAATTATTATTAGTTGTGTATATTATTGTTGTTTAGATTTATTAAAAGGCGAGATTCTTTCGTGGTTCAATATGCTTGGTAAATTGGATAATATTAATGTACATTGGTGAAATAATAGTTAGTTGATGGAATCCATGTCTCGATTTAGAGATTGATGATACACCTTTATGAAAGCTTATAAGTTTTCATATGTAAACTCGACTGGTGTATTTTGTATCCGACACCTGAACTAAGTAACGCGAAGGTCTAAAGGAAATAATCAATAAATTAAATCGTCAGTAATTTAATTTAATTGATTAGTATTTGAATCTTAACATGGGGAGTTAAATAAGATTTAATTGATGAATTTCAAAATTGAATAAGGAGTGCAATTACGAATTTTTAGTAGAATAATTCATAATTAATTATGGTGGATATTAATTTCGAAAATTATAAATTAATTCCAGTGGAAGCCTTGTTAATTAAATTCGGTGGTCCCTGCTGTGCCTAAATAATGCGAAATAAAGGAATCATTTTTCTGATGGAAAAGTAAACCTAACAGATTTTGGAAAAGGATTTTAACCCTTAAAATTTGTGTTGTAAATACATAAGGTTTTTCACCTAGATGGAGAGAGGAAAAGGGGCCCGAAATTTTCAGCCTATTTTCTTAGAAATTTCCCCCACAAGAAATTATTATTTTCTGGATATTATTTGGTAACACAGTAGAAGATCGTGGAATATTTGGAGATCGTAATTCTGCAGGTGGTGGAGATTTCAACGAGACGATATGAAATTGAAGGCTCACATGACTAAAGAGTCGTATTCACGCTTCAAGAGGTAACCCGTGAAATCCCGTTTACACTAGTTGTCTAGATTACATGTGATTTTGATATTGGATTGCTTCCGCTGCATATAATAATCCATCATTTGGTGTCATAGCCCACTCACATCTAATTAGATAACTAAGTTTTTTCATAAAACAAGAATATCGTGCTTATGTGCGTTTTTGAATTACATGTATATGTGGTTTTCTGAAAAATTGCCATGTTGTTTTGTGAATTAATTGTGCAAAAAAAAAATTAGATTATTCTTGTAATCACGAGATATTTGGTTTTTATTGATATTTGATTGAGATGATCTGGATTTTTTTTGTAAACCGTAGAAAAACGCAAAACTTGATTTTGACCAAATTGCCGGTATTTTCGGAGGTCAGCGAACTTAACGGACTCCGATTGAGCTGAAAATTGTGTCCATCATAAACGACGCGGTGAGAAAAACTCACTGATTTTGTAGTGAATCATGTGTTTTTTGGCGTTTTGACGTCGTTTGGACTGTGTTTTGGACGCTTTTCTATTTTTTGAAAATTATTTCTTAATAATTTCAATTCGTTTTGAATTCAATACTAGTGGGGGTGACTCCTCATGGTCTCCATGATTAAATACTGGTGATATAATAGGCTTACACATTGGCTATTAGTAAATAGATGTGTTGTTGTATTAAATTCAATAATAGAAACGTAGGATTTTATTGACTAGGTCTTACAAGGTATAATTAATATTATGTGATGATATAATTATTTTGTAAGAAAGTGAAATCCTCTGTTTGATTATCCTAGATGTCTAATGATTGGATCGTTTGGTGTATTTGTGCATAAAAATTTTCTCAAATTTTAGTTTATGTTTTCATGCCCTACGTGATTACTAGTCTTGAATTTTCGATGAAAAAGTTTGTTCTGTGGTTGGAGGTTATAATTAAGTGAAATATGATGGTATTTTGTATGAGTTTTATATTATTGGCATGACTTTTAAGATGTGGTCCATAATCTATCATAAAATAATTTTATGAGCTACATATATCATCACTCGTAAATTAAGAATTTTGTGAGTAATAAATAGTTACCGCTAAAGTGATTTGGTTATATGAAGTCATGAAATATTCTTAATAAATCTGTACATGTAAATTGTGTCTATTCATGGATTGAGCATTATGATTAATAAGTAGGATCACAAAATGGTCTATTTATTTGAATCACTAAGATCTGCTTAATGTACCATGTAAAAATTATCCTTGATAAATCTACATTAGTGGTGGAGGTTCTTAACTAGAAAAAGAGTTTTATCTTTGGGTACTAGTGAGACCAACTCCACCCAAGAGAAGAGATATTAAGTTTTTCGCTGAATGTGAGAAAATATTATATCTTAGGTTCTTGTGTATTTAATAAAAGGATAATTTATTGCAAAAGGAGATATTATGTATCATAGAAATAGGAAGAACATAATATATGCCTTGAGCTCATAGTATAATTATAAGGAGAATGAAAATCAATATCATATTTATTTTAATTCATGAAGCTGCTTAAACGGTTATTCTCGGAGTTTGGTTATAGGATGCTGGTTATGAATTTGACAAACTCCGATTGACCTGAAACTTAGTAGGTTCATTGAAAACGATTCTAGTGAGAAAAACTCACTGTTATGCAGTGAATCATGTTGTTTTCCGGCATTTTGAGGTCGTTTAGATGGGTTTTCAAGCAGTTTATTAAATTGAATTTGTTATAAATATGAAAAATTATTCTTTATATATCGGCTATATTTTGTGTTAATCTTAAACATAATAATTTAACTTGATATGATATATAGCAAGAATGCAAATCACATGGATCCTAAATACGCCAAAAATAATTCATTTGAATTTGGTCTAGTTTTTGGCGATCGTGAATTTCACGATCTTCGAATGACCTGAAATTCTGTAGGATCATCGAAAATGATCATTTAAGAAGAATTCATTGCTATCCAGTGAAACACATCATATTTTGATGATTCGGGATCGTTTAGATGGGTTTTATGGAGGTTTGGCGGATTAAAATGTGATTTACATACGAACAGTTATTTTTTCTATCATTTTATTTATGTCTAATCTGGAACATGATAACACATGTTGATTTGACATGAATTAGTATATGATAAGATTTTAGGTCATATTTTAAATTCTAAAAAATGCTTAAAATGGTAATTTTTCAAATTTGGTTGCAATTTTTGGAGATTGTGATTTTAACGATCTTCGATTGATCTCAAATTTGGTAGGTTTATCAGAAACAACCCAGTGAATAATACTCACTATTATGCAGTGAAAGGCGTTAATTTTAGCGTTTTAAGACTGTTTAAATGGGATTTTGAGCATTTTTTTAACGGAAAAGGCCTAAAATGCCGCTCAACTTTCAGAAATGGTCTATCCATGCCATCCGTTAAAAAAATGCTCATTTCATGCCACTGACGTTACACATTTGGCTCATCCATGCCATTATTGATTAACGGCTCAATTTTTAATATTTATAATGTGGGGCATAGGTTAATTCGGACGAATGGGGACATTACACGTGGAAATGTTGGGGTTTAAGAAGAAAAAAAAATTGAGTCGTTAGTCAATAATGGCATGGATGAGCCAAATGTGTAACGTCAGTGGCATGAATGAGCATTTTTTTAATGGATGGCATGGATAGACCATTTCTGAAAGTTGAGTGGTATTTTTAGACCTTTTCCGTTTTTTTAATTATGAAACTTCATCCTCGGCGAAAAATTCGTGGTTGTGATAAAGTGGTGATAGGAATTAATCCCTATGGTCTCAATTTTTTATTTATAATAAGATAATAGATTTACGCATTCACATTAGGTCTTCATCCATATCGGATACATTTATTATGAACTCACTGGTATAGTTACTAGTTATTGATAACTTGTATTAGCTCTCTATCAGAGTTAAAGGGTTGAATCAATTTTGTAACTAAAATACAATTATGATTAAGTGGTGATAAAAATATATTTCTATGATCTTTCACTATTAATTTCAAGTGAGTAATAAGTTTACGCGTTGACTTTTGGTCTTCTTCCATATCGGATAAAAAATTTATAAGCTCACTAGATGAAATATTAGTAATTGATATCGTGCACTTACTCTCCATCTAAGTATACATGTTAGATCAATGGAACTAGAGCTATTAATTATGATGTTCACTTGATTTAAATTAACAGTATATACTTCATCTGAGTTGGGTCTGCTTTAATTATTGGAGCGAATAATCTGGCATTACATATGTATGTTGCATGAGTAGTTCTTTTCCCATCGAAATTTTTATTCAAGATGCATGAATACATATATGTGTAGTGTGTTTAAAATTTTCGTACTATATGGTTATATACAATTATCTGAAAATAATAGTAAGCCCTCCATCTGAGCTGGTTCTGTTTTTTTCAGGATTGTATAATTCTTGCATTATATAATATGCTTTGCATGTGTGATTCTTTTCCCATCGAAATTTATTATTCGAGATGCATGTATATAAATATTGAATGTAGTCTGAATTTTATCATTCAGTGTCTTGACTTATTATAATATATTTAATGTTTTATCTCAACTCCACTATGACATTATGCGATTTTTCGAATTCATTGTTAAATTTTTCTTTTGATAGTGATAAGACATTAATTTAAAGGATGTAATATTTGTACCTTTTGTTAGAAGGAATTTAATTCCGATTTTTGGGTAAAATAAGAGATGGATAATTGTTTTAAGTTTTGAGTGTTATTGAGCTTGATAAATATTTTATCTTTCGTGGTACATGAATGCATAAACTTGTTATTTTATATTAATGTCTCTCCTGAACAGAACAATATTAGTCTATCTCATAAGAGAATATGTTCTACGTAACTGAGTAAAACTTATCTGTGCACCTTTGTCTAAATCATATTAATCTGGATAGGATTTCAAGTTGGTCAAGGATGGACCTTAAGGTTCATTGAAAGTAGAGGCACTACCAACTTGTAGATCCTGTTTGGAAGGAATTTTACTAAAAGTTGTTTCCCCTCAAAAGGAAATAAAGCTAATGACAAGCTAAAATTAATCCCTTCTGATTTGTACGATTAAATGAACATACTTGTAAGAGATAGTTTTGAATATTTTTGTGACGTTCATAAACGATTACTCAAAATATTAATATATTATTTGATACACCGTAAGTCTTAATGAATTAAGTAATTCAATATTTTTAAGATTCGAAATGGAGAAGCACTAAGGAAATATATTAAGTTACTACAATCTGATTGTAGTGGCGAGCACCTCTCTAAAGAGTTATTTTGTTACTTATCAGAATAAGGGATTAAATCTCAATTGACTACACCGTAAACTCCATAATAGAGTGGTGTAGTAGAAATAAGAAATAAGTGTCTTTTGGACGTGTTATTCAGATTTTCCTTATTCGTTTTTTGAATATTTCCTGAAAACTGCAAATTGCATTCTGAATTTAGTTCCCTCAAAGTTAGTACCTGGGACATCTATAGAACTGTGCACTGAATGTAAGCTCATTCTATAGCATGTTCAGATATGAGATTGTCCCACATATGTACTGAAAGGAAAAGCGGATATGTAAGTTGGAACTAAGAATGAATATGTGCATGTTTATTGAATATCCAAGAAAACGAATGGAGTTTTATTTTATTGTCCTAAAGAAACAAAGACAATTGTTAAAACAAATATATTTTTCTAGATAAGGGTCGTGTAATAAACCATGTTCCTAGAAGTAAACTATTTTTACAGGAATTAGGCAAAGAAATAACTAGATGTTCAAGAACATCAAACCCACATGTCCGAATTGACTTTCCATTGCAGTTAAGTAGTGGGAGAACATTAATGGACATGCCTTTATCGAGTGGGAGTGATGTTTGAACAGTAAGCACTATAGTAAGAAGTAGCTAATATTTCAATGTCGTAAGGTAATGAAGGTAGTATTAGTAGTACTTCGTCGTAGTGGGAGAATATTAAGGAAAATCATAGTTTGGTGTACACTCTTGGTATAGTTTCGGTAACAGGATCCCTGAAGAGTTTAATACCAAACAAGATAGTTACGACAAAGCCCACTGGACAAAGATTGCATCAGAAATAACTTGGCAAGATTCTTTAACAAAATCTTATTTTGTGGAGACTTTAATAGTCATGGAAAAAGAATGTCTGAGAAAGTTGTAAATGCATGGTTACAAGTCTTAATGGGAGATTATTAGGGCATATACTATTAATCATGCGTTTAGATATAGCATATTCTAATAATTATCATGGTTAAAAGTCTAAGTGGGAGATTGTTATGCTATATACTATTAATCATGAGTTTGATTTGGATATAGTATTTATTATGGAACAATTATTTATTCAATTTTAATAAAGTTTTAAATAGATCATATATTAGTCTGTGTCCTTTGCTTATATAATAAATGATTTAGTGTATAGAGTTTAGCTTATACACAGAAGATTAGACAATAGGTTCTTATAAGTATAAAGTTTGAGTTCACAATCTAATGATGGAATTGGACAAACCATCATGGATGATTGTAGCATAAGATTAAATATAATTAATCTTGATTATCGGAATGGTTTAATTCCAACTTCTTGTGCTAGTACATTTTGTATGTATTCGAAGGACCAAGTCGAGATAAGTATTTTATACTGACATAATAAAAAAACTCTAGCCATTAAATGTACTTATACTCTTAATCTTGATATAATAATTATTAGTTGTGTATATTATTGTTGTTTTGATTTATTAAAAGGCGAGATTCTTTCGTGGTTCAATATGCTTGGTAAATTGGATAATATTAATGTACATTGGCGAAATAATAGTTAGATGATGGAATCCATGTCTGGATTTAGAGATTGATGATACACCTTTATGAAAACTTATAAGTTTTCATATGTAAACTCGACCGGTGTATTTTGTATCCGACACATGAACTAAGTAAAACGAAGGTCTAAAGGAAATAATCAATAAATTAAATCGTCAGTAATTTAATTTAATTGATTAGTATTTGAATCTTAACATGGGGAGTTAAAAAAGATTTAATGGATGAATTTCAAAATTGAATAAGGAGTGCAATTACGAATTTTTAGTAGAATAATTCATAATTAATTATGGTGAATATTAATTTCGAAAATTATAAATTAATTCCAGTGGAAGCCTTGTTAATTAAATTCGGTGGTCTCTGTTATGCCTAAATAATGCGAAATAAAGGAATCCTTTTTCTGGTGGAAAAGTAAACCTAACAGGTTTTGGAAAAGGGTTTTAACCTTAAAACTTGTGATGTAAATACATAAGGTTTTCCACCTAGATGGAGAGAGAGGAAAAGGGGCCCGAAATTTTCAGCCTATTTTCTTAGAAATTTAGCCCACACGAAATTATTATTTTCTGGATATTATTTGGGTAACACGGTAGAAGACCGTGGAACATTCGGAGATCGTGATCCTGCGGGTGGTGGAGATTTCAATGAGACGATATGAAACTGAAGACTCACATGACTAAAGAGTCGTATTCACGCTTCAAGAGGCAACCCGTAAAATCCCGTTTATACTAGTTATTTAAATTACATGTAATTTTGATACTTAGACTGCTTTAGCGGCATACAATAATCCATCAAAAAGTAAGATCAAATTGAACACAGTCACTTAGATAGAATTTGAATTGTGATGTTTTAATCATTAGATTGTTCCTTTGGACTATTTGTGACTCTTTCTACTTGTGAGTACATTTCACTAAATTTGTTGAATTAAGTTGGTAGCTCTTGGTTCCTCGGATAAGTCTCTTTTATCATGTTAGTGGTTAGGTGAACAAAGAGGAGGAGACACTTTTGTTAAGAATCGAGGTATTGCAGCTAGGCACACCGCACATATGCAAGATTCGTTCAAGTAGTATCGATCTATTGACACAATGCGGTTTTAGGTGGTTTGGATCTGAAATAATACAAGGTCGTACTAAAATTTTACTTCATGTCCAAAATTAATATTTACTTAATTTATTCTTAAGTAGTGTCAATGTATATATTTATTTATCAAGCAAATCCAAACCAATCCTCGCAAACAATTTGGAGTAATATTTATCGACAAGAAAAAATGTGTTAGGCTCTAGTAAATGGCATGTCAACATGTTACAAGGTCATTGGCATCGAGTAATTTAATGTTCATGCATTCTAGAAAAATGGTTTAAAACAACACACAAATAACAGGGAACCCTTGAACCTTTTTTAATAGCAACTGCAGAAAATCAACATAAGGTGGTAGCACAAAAACTGAAATGAAGACAATTACAAATGTCATTTCATCGTATATTCTGCTAAGAAATGGTTAATAAGAAAGATTCCTGAACTAGGAATCACAAGTTTTAACAGTAACCACTGAATCTTTAATGGTTTTCTAGAACACAGAATTATCAGCTACCTCGCCATCCGAAATTGAAAGAACTTGTGGTACGACGTGAATAAAAACCCGAAATTGTCCCAAACCTCATCAACATCTAGCAAAATGAGCTAATTGAACATCTATAATTGTATAATTGGATGCAACTTCATCTTTGTGTATGTTCAACTTCTTATCTCTCTTGTTACGTACAAAATCTAGCAAGCGCAACCTCCTCCTTGCTGCTCTGTGTGAGATGAACTTGAGGTAGGCTTCAAATTCACATCAACCATATCTTCTTGCTTTGTGGACGAAAGGGCTTCCATTCCCGGTAAAGCAGCAGCAATCTTTCGGAACAGAGGCTGTAATGTTCAATCACATTTTAGGGTCATCCTATTTGACTATTTATCGGCTACACAACTATGAAAATGAAATGAAGTAAACTCCATTATGTACAAATAAAAATTAAGTGATGAAGAGTAGATTGCAGCTTCATAACAAAAAAATTGACCAGGGGGCAAAAGAAATTGAATGGCAATTGTATCTAGGCACTTGAGATGATTGTACCTTGATATTGAATCCAGCTTTAGCACTGGTTTCTATGAACATCACGTTAAATTCACGAGCCTTGGTTTCGCCTTCTTCGATGGATACTTGCCTGTTTAGACATCATCGTCCAAATCAGAGAAATAGTGGAAAAGATTGACATCAAATTGTAGTACAGTTAAGTCCAATTTCCCCTTATCTCGATAATCTTTATAAAGCAGGTTTCTTTTTTTCTGAAAAAATATAGGAATAGAGAAGCGAATTGCCACGAGACCATGCCCGAAAACAAAGTCTACGCTCAAACTCCCTCCAGCTATAAGCTGTACATCGAAAAATAATATTCAAGAGGCGGAGCATGTATTACAGAATCGCATACCAATATGGATGCTGAGAGCAAAATTCTAGGAATGACTATGAATTCTAAAGAAACAAGAGGTTAAAAGGTTTACTAGGACTAACCAGAAATGAAGAGGTTCATAGTTCAAATAATGCCAATGTTAAACAAAATACGAAAAGGTAAACCATGAAAAAGGTACAGCTCCGGTTAAGTGCGCAAAGCAATTGTCAAAAGAAATGAATCAACGAAAGAAGCAACCAACTGCAAACCCCACCTTTTATCAACAAGATCAGTTTTGTTCCCAACAAGAACGATTATGACATCACTGCCCCGTTCAGTACGTACTTCCTCAATCCACTTTGAAGTGTTTAGAAATGATTGGCGGTCTGCGAATGCGATGATTTATCAGAAAAAATATGTCATGGCAAATAAAATATAAAGAATAATCAAAGACAAATATCATACTGCATGCAACGAAGGGCACAAAGAAGCCTTCTATAAAGAATTTTCAATCAATTACTCACTGGCAACATCATACACAATTACAGCGACAGAAGAATCTCTGATGTAGCTCGGAATAAGACTCCTAAATCTCTCCTGGCCAGCAGTATCCCTGTATACGTGAAGGTATTACATTAGGAAAAGGATAAAAGGAATGGTTAATAAACAAACTATTAAATCATCTGTAAGACGATTATAATCTAAGGTGCAACAGCATTTGACAAAACTACACAAAACGTTAACAATTACTAATGAACACCAACACTATTTCAGGTACAGATTACTTTCTGTCCTTTGTATGTATAAGGTTTGCTAGTAACAAGGAAAACTAACCTCTATTCTAGGTGCAGAAGTTTGAATAGGCATGGTCTTATAATAACATTTCATCTCAACTGTATCCAGCGTACCTTTGGTTCTAAAGATGCAGATTACTTCTGCATGGGGGTGTTCATAAAAACCCGAAAAACCGAACCAAACCGAAAACCGAACCAAACCGACCAAAAAACCCGATACTTTGTAGGTTTGGTTTGGTTTTGATTTTGAATTTTAAAAACTGATCATATTTGGTTTGGTTTTGATTTTAATAAAAAAATTAGGGAAAAAACCAAACCAAACCGACTATAAAAGTAGCTATTTAAATTTATTATTACACCTATATATATGTATATTTTTATATAAAGTTTCTAAAATTTTATGGTACGTATTAGTCATTTGTATTTTTAGTCTAGTTTTTTGCTATTATAATAATCTAATTCTTTTCTATCTAGTTTGATTGGTAGTTTTCTTTTGCTAAGTACAAGAATTTATTTCATGTTAAAAATAATTGATTTTTAATTGAGTACTTAAATTATTCATCGCTATTTGAGTAAATTATCAAAAATATCTTGGTAAATGATAGATTTCTCACAGAGCAATTGATTTGATAGCGTTACGTTGAAAATGTAGTTGCCGGAATATGCGTTGGCAGTGTATGTCTCATATTTAAGAAAAAATTGATAAATAACCGAAAAAACCAAAAAACCGATAAAAACCGAATCGATAAAAAACCGACTTAATTGGTTTGGTTTGGTTTCAATTTGAAAAATCGACTTACTTGGTTTGGTTTCTTTTTAGGGATAAACTAACCCAAACCGAACCATGAACACCCCTACTTCTACACTTGCCTCTAATTCAGAGCACGTAAGGCATTGCAAGAACTAAGTCAACCAACCCTCTAACCTAGGTGAATTAGTATGTCTAGGCACGATGTTCAAAAGCATTACATCTCTACCATGCTCGACAGGTCTTTGGTTCTATTAGGAAGGATATATAGTTTCCTAACCGAGCTTCTTATTCGGACATGTATGAACATCAAAACAGTCACCTTGTAAAAGTATACATGAAACATTCACGCATAATTAAATTCTTCACCTCTTCTCTTCCTAAACCTCAACAAAAGTAACCAAGGATGAAGGATCACAAATTAATATTGTGGACGTGTTTACTGTTCAAGTGTTGCAATTAACGTTTATCTAGCTAACTAAACAATTCTGTGTTTCCGCTCACAAGTATATGCTTAGACAACAACTCTCAAAAATGAATGAAACAGCAATTTCAGCCAAGAAAAAGAGAAGAGCAGAAAATAATATCCAGCATTTCTAACCTAGAAGTTAAGAGAGGGCATACCAGAGTTGCAAGCGAACTGTTCGATCTTCAAGGTACATTGTCTTCGACAAAAAATCAATACCAATTGTAGCCTGCACATTTAAAAACATGGTAATCAAGATGTTGATACTAATTCAATTGATCAGCTTGAGAAAATGGCCAACTCTCTATTCCGAACTGTCACAAAGAAGGGTGGTAAATTGGAGGGGCAGAGGAGCAAATCAAAAAATAAATCTGCTCGAATAATGGATTAATGACACAACTGAAGGTCTATGTAGCACTCAAAGATGGAGCAGAAATCGTACACGAAGATTAAAATTTCAAAGTCAATTAATTATTCCCATCAAGTTCGCACATCTTTGTCCTTTGGGTTAAAAAGTTCACTCAAAGTCAGCAGCCAAGAAATAAAATTCATCTCAATGCAAAACAAAAAAACCTGCAGTCGTTACTAACATAGTGTTTGTCTATCAACGAGCCTCAGAATTCGTTAACACCACTACCATGTTTATTATATTTCTGCAAATGAGTCTGCTAGTGAAAAAGAATCAAGGTCGCACATGATATAATTAAGCAAATAAAAGACTCTCTCTAAAGGCTTAATCTTTTAGATGACATGGCCATATAGTTCAACAATTAGTTTGATAGAGGTTCTTTATGAGGGCGTTTTCAATTCAAAATATCGGTCTTAGAAAGAGTGACCAGTTAAGACTTAGGAATCATATTACTTAAGCATCATAATTTTAACTTTCCACATTACTAATTGCAGCGCAAGCTTTTCATTTAAGTGAAAAGAAGAACCTGAAATCGCCAGTAGCAGGAATTAAGATACATGAATTATCTCCTAAACGAGTAGTAGAAACTGCCCAAAGTTTCTGATGAAAATGAGAAATAGACAAAGCATAATCAAGTCGCGACCAAAAGGCACCATGGATCCACATAATTATCAGAAAAGATTTCATCTTGGAACTTATAGAATTTCAATATCATTCCCTTATGTGAGCTTTTTGTAACGTAGAGCCGACACCCGGAAATAGAAAGATGTTTGATAAAATCCTAGGTAGAGGGCGGCCTAAGAAGTATTGAGAAGAGATGATCAGATATGTCGCGATAGTAGCTTACCGAGGACATGACCCTTGATAGGAGGGTATGGAGATCGAAGATTAAGGTAGAAGGGTAATAGGTCGTAGTGCACTTTTCTGACCCGTTTCGGGTTTATTAGGCCTAGCCTGCTAGTACCTTGTTGTTGAATCTTAGAGTGCTAGTTTTTGAGTTATTTTTAATACTATCTTCCGCTTCGATTTTCTAGTACCCTATCATTGTTACTGCTTGGCTATTGCTATTTTTATTGCTTTTGATAAAGAGCCTCTCTACCTCCCAGGTAGGGGTAAGGTTTGCATACACATTACCTAACTCAATAGGGTAGGGGTAAGGTCTGCGTACACATTACCTTGACACAACCTAGGGAGAACCACACCCCAAAATGGGAGAGCCCAAGGCTATATAAACTCCACATCAGCATATTGCAATACCGGTGTGGGACTCAAGTCCCATACCTTGCAATGGACATAACGACCCCAGTTGTGGGATTACACTAGTTTGGTTTCGGGTTGTTGTTGTCGTTGTTTTCTAGTAAATTGATAGAATACCAAAATTATACAAAAAATCCAACGAAAAGATACAATTTTGACGATGATCTCGGAGAAAATTGATACAGCATGACACAAAATTTACGTGATTGAAACTCAATATAGCAGAACAGAAAAATTTATACAACCAACTCCAACTAATTTGTGATTGAGACTAAAATCTAAATTCATTGACTATATAATCCAACGTCAAGACAATAGGATGACCAGAAAAAACCGAAAAGTAAAAATTTTGATTTAATAAAATTGGAACATTGGAAATGGGAGATTAACCTGGTAGGTGGTGTCGAATTTATCGTACATGAATCGAGTAATAATGCTAGTTTTTCCAACAGATTGATCTCCCAAGAAAACCAGCTTGTACTTTGCTAATGGCGAAACTGCCGCCATTTTATTCAATTCTCCTTTTCTTCTTCTTCACTCTCTCGAAAATGAGATCTGAATCGGTGGAAATAGAGAGAGAGAAGAGAGAAAATTGAGGAAGAGAGAAAATTGAGGAAGAGAGAAAAACAGAGAAGAAGGAAACAATGTATTTGAATTGTCAATTTGTATTACATACATATAGTCATATACGACTCCGAGAAGAAACCGCCAACTAAATGCTTCAGCACCAACTAGTCAAATCTTTCCTTCCTAGGAATAAAGTTACATCTATGCCCCTAATATTTCTTTTTATGACGTTCTTGTCACGAGAATGGCTCGTAGAGAAAATACAGAATTTATTATGAAACAATAAAAGGAGAATGAAGAGTATCACATAGAAAAGTAAAGAGAATTTTTTTTTATTGAGTTGGGATGAATAATAATGGAATAGAATATTTTTATTTATAGAAAAAAGGTGGCTTAGCCACCAAGTAATTAACTCTAAGATGTCTCTAAAAGTAGATATTCACCATAAATAAAATACTATTTATACCACTCCCCCTTGAATATCTATTCAACAGATAATGTTTCTCATTAAAACCTTAACTAAAATAAAACCCAGTGGAAAAAATTCTAGTGAAAGAAAAAGAGTACACATGTTTAAAAATACGCCTTTTGGTTGCCTCGTTAAAAACCTTGCAAGGAAAACCCAGTGGGACAAAACCTTGTAAGGAAAAAAGAGTGCAACACGCATTAACTCCTGCTGATGAGAGCATCAATTCACATCTTTGAGCCTTCGCATCCCGATCTTGTGCACTAGCTTCTTGAAGGTTGACATCAGTAGAGATTTGATGAATAAATCATCCATATTAACTCCAATGAATATGTTGCACCTTGAAAATCCTCGCTATCACATTACCATGCTTATAGTTATAGCAAGATACAAATGTGCACAAATTGCACTTAGGATGTTGTACTTCATGACCAAGAATTCTATATGCTTTAAGCAATATCCTTCAGGGATTGTCATATAAGTTAAGTAATATAAGCCATATAAATAGACTTTAGATTTACATCAAGTTTTCATGTCATGCCAGACATATATATATAAGATACATGAAAGTGATTTCACACGCCATTGACTTTATACTTTCGAGCGTTTGAACTACATGTCCAAAATTACATGTATTTCATATGAAACCAATTCTATTCGAATTGTATCTCTTCCATTTGGCCAATATTTTTGTGTCTGTATTCGATAGACTTAAGATCCTCACCTATACTTAGCGCTACGACAGATGTCGTCGACGAATCGGTTCCAATATTTTTTTTCTTTTCATAAAGACATAACATAGAGATCTCTTCATTAATATATTCAGACGCCTGAATCTCTCTTGAGATTTTATGAAGTGTTATGGCATGTGATCTTCTAGATCACTTGTCTCCCTATTATGATCATTTTGATTATTTGCTCTTCTTCTTTATCAAGAATTCTATTTGAAACTGATTTGTCTATAAGCTTTAAGCGTACCATAGACTTTGTCCTTCTAGGACTTACTCTAATATGAGCATTTTTAGTGAGAATATAGTTACTTTATTTGGGTCTGTAAATGCGTCTGGCATGCTTTGCATTGCAGGTGAATTATCTTTTCTCTATGAACTTCAAGTTCATATATGTTATTCGAGGATCTAGATGTACAAATGATAGTTTATTTCACGTAACATTTTCTCAATTGTTTATCTTGTCTTCCCCTCATGTTAGAAAAATTAACTTGCTTCCTCAACTTTGGAAATCCATCTTTGTACGTTATGGTGCTAATCAAAATACACACTGCAGATTAATAATAATACGATGGAATTATTTGGTTCCTGACCCTGAAGCACTTATGAGAGGAGAATGTAATATACTTTTGTATATAATGTATATCAAACTGATATAAATAACTTTGTTCTCATAAGCAATAGTTTAGTTATAAATGGAGGCACTCAATAAATTATTTTGCTAAACCAATTATGATATAAACCAATTTATCAAGATGAACAATCTTGAATAGACAATCTGAAAATTATGCTCTAAATTAAATTATTGAGCAAGTTACCTCGCAAACAGCAGGTTGCGGGTTAATAATAATTGTACATGTAACCATCTCATATATGCATCGTATGTGGTATACATGGCAGGTGAATGAGCCCATATTCACCTTTGATATTTCCAGCATTCATATGATTCAATCCCAGTTTTAGTTGGTCTATTAATTAATGGGAACAAACAACATAAGAGAATTCGTAAGAACTTTCTAGTTCTTTAATACTTACTCGTGTGAATTCTCTTTTATTTTTGCACATCATACTTAAATTAACATGGCTAAACCAAATATGCCAACTGGATAAATTATCAATATTGATAAACCTTAGGATTACACCATGACGTATGCAATTATGAATAAACTCCAAGTTTATTATGATATGGGTTTTTATATCAATAAACTTCTACTTTATTGTGGCATTTTTTTGTTTGTATAGTACAAACTGAAGAATAAAGCGGGTAGTTTTTCACATATATATTACGCCGCTATAAATTGTAGTAATAGAAAATAGGAGTATTAAATATTTCCTTATTTATAGTCTCAATATAACCAACCGCTTTCGCGAATATTTTAGAAACTCAATAAGTTTCTTTGAGACTTACTACAACACAATATCTTATTTATAATCAATTGTATTTCTCCAAAATAGTAATAATTAGCTCTTCCATAGCTCTCAATTAATTTGGTACTACCACATATTCATCAAAATCCATATAGTGAATATCTCTTTTAAGGAGAAAATTATACAATTATGGCATGGGCAATATCGTCATAGGCATGATATGTTACTTCTATTACTTTTAACATGTAATAATTACATTGCCATAATATTTTGTCATAACCACAATAGGTATGTGATCAATGACCATTCATGCTATAATAATAAAATTATTTTCTTATTAATCTCAAACCTCCTTTTAGAGGTGAGTGTGGTATATTCACTACCAATGAATATGTATTCATAAATCAGACGTTGTCACATTCACATCATGAATGGACCATAATCATCTATATGTGCTTTACAAAATATCATGTCAAATTGATGACAAATATTGCTTTCACAGAGTGAAGGGTTATTTTCAGACTTCTTATTATTCTCATTATCACAATGATGACGATTATAATTTTATATATTTCCACGTCCATATCCATTGATACCTTCACGGTAATAATAATGTCTTCTTTCAGACTTATCACATATTGCTATCACATTCTCTTAGGGGGAATGAGAATGAAGCAAATTCAATGGGACGGGTTTCCACTTCTTTACTCACAATCATACATGACTTTTATCATGGCAAAACATAAATTTTACCACTTCGGGTGGTTATAATTTCTTGCAAACTCTATAAGAGTTATCAATCAAAGTTTATTGTCTTTCCTTGTATTTAAAATCTGAATATAGAATTTCAAGAATTTAAAAGAGAAAAATAAAGTAAAATACTTACCTTAAATCCAAAATTTAATCATGAAGGAAGTTCACGTAACAATTGATAATTATTATGCTCAATTCCAAAACTTATACTCAATTGGTTAGAGTCTCGTGCTGATAACGTGTTATGAAACAATAAAAGAAGAAGAACAATATTGCAGAGAAAGAGAAAGAGAATTCTTATTGAATTTTTGGGATTAATTACAATGGAATAGAATCCCTCTATTTATAGGGAAAACGTGATTTAGCCACCAAGTAACAAACCCTAATATCTCTCTAAAATATAAACATTCACCTTAAATAGAATTCTATTTATAACATAATTTAAATATTCTGGGATCTTGTTCGGAATTTTTCTTTTTGTTGAAAAATTTAAAGGGAAATTCTCAACGGATTTAGTATTTAAACTTTATGGGTATAGCTTTTATGATTTTTAGCATTGAACTAATTATATTTTTTAGGTTATGAGTTCATGTTTACTATTTGTTACGATTTCAATGATGTCTTATACTAATATCTGGAGCTTCAAATAGTATAATTTTTTAAATAATGAAAAGGGTTTAAAGTTAATAACGGTCCATATTATAGTAAGGAGCCCGGCGTACTTAAGCTGAAGGAAAAGAGGATTTTCGAGACATGCAAGTCATTACTTTACATGGTTTTAATCAAACAATTAGAAAGTTGCCTACCACCAAAAGTCAAACTATTATTTTATTTGAAAGGTTAAACTTAATAATTAAGAATACTACACGATATATCATCTTTATCAACTTTTTGAAATCTCAAAATTTGTGGACTTCAGCAACATTCACTTTGCTTTAACTTTAATTTAGGTTTCATATTATGTTTAACAAACGCCAAGACTCCCTTTTAATAATTGTAGAAATGATATATAGCAAGGTCCATGATTATTGAAACAATCGTTTTAAAAAAATAATCCAATGTTGATATTACCACAAACATTTTATCTTTTAATTCTTCAACTAGTATAGAACTCGGACGATGTACATAAAATATTAAATAATATTAATCATATCGAAATGTGGTCTTACTTGTGTTTACCCTCAAAATTGGATACCAATTAAATTTGTAAGTGGTTTTAAGGATATGGAAATTAACTTGATACAAAGCGATATATCAAGTTGCTATTGAATAAACAACGACAAAATAAATTCAAACCACACGAGTTGGATAGTTTCAGCCTTAGTGAAATAGTCACTCTCGAACCGAGCTCACCAAGACCGGTATAGATGAAAAAGAACAAGAGCTGAAGACAAAGAAAATAATATTATATTTCTTTTGAGTGCGTGTTACAATGTCTTTCATGAATTATCAGACGTTCGAGGCTAGGGCCGATTCCGGGACCATGGCCTCGATATTCCTGAAGACAGGCGTCATGCCCCTGGGTTCTGGCCTGGTGGGACTTTGGCTTGATTCTGGTCCCTTATTGCCATGTCTCGAGCCTGACTTATCTTGTCGGAGACTGGATGCACCATGAGCTCGATTTCACCCATATATAGATAGTCCCTCGTTTTACGGAGAGTAAACGACGAGAAACAATATGAGCTTCCGATTCTTACTTCGACACATCATGACAGAAACAACAAAACAACTGAAACGTCTCGTCAGTCAAGTTATAATAGCATTAAATGCATGTCAACCGCAGGGCGGCTGTCCCAGGATGTGAAACGCCGCTGAACTACTATAAATACCCCCCCTCATTTGTTCATTTTAGCTTTACATCCAAACCTACTACCCTCGTACCTTTAAGATTTCAATACTCTTAGCAGTTTTACCCCGGTTATTCGACGTCCTTTGCAAGAACTTTTACCCATCTTCATCTCAAGCCAACAAGTCTTATCCTTCAACTACCTTTCTTTCTTCACCTCTCAAATTTTCCTCCATATCAATTTTCTAAAGAAATGACAAAGACTTCCAAAACTGTTCCCCAGAAAGAAGCTCCTTCTACTTCGCGGTCGGCTACTAAGGCCGAGGAGACTGTTCTGAACCGTCGATGAACCAGTACCTAAACCCCCTATGAAAATGTTCATCCTTGGGGGATGCTCGGTCAACATCAATTTCAAGGTTGAAAATCCTTCCTTCGTACAGGGTCGGTATGAGGGGGTCTCGAGATACATCTGCTCGATTACCAAAGAAGTCCTCCCTATGATCCGAAAATACTACAATCAGGCCGATAAAGACATAGTGATCCCCGACCCCGATGAAGCCATTACCACCTATGTCGATGGATACCTAAGTATTTACACTTATCACTTTATATTAGGCTCGGTGGACCCGGTCATTTTAGATTTCTGCAGAAGTACAACGTGTGCCTAGGCCAGATTCATCCATCACTTTGGAGGATCGTGATCCTCCTCCGGTTCTTTGTGAACAAGATCGACGGGCGTCGTTCACCATTGACCACCTACTTCGCTTATACGAATCTTCTGAGGGGACTGATAAAGCTTGTACGTCGGGCCAGTAAAGCCTCGTTCTCAAGTATTGATGAGGACCGAGATCGGGGTTGGCAAGGCTGCTTAGTCCGAGTGAGGACCTCAGACTTGATCCCAGCTGAGTGCCGGCCATTCCCTAAGAAGTGGAACACGTCACATATGTATAACTTACTTTCGAATGTTGATTTTATACTTACTTAATATTTTTTATTAGTACTTTTTTTTGTTAAGATTTAATGAGATATATTATGTTTTTTTTGAATTAATATTAATATATTTATTGTTTGGATCATATTATGGATGGGTGTAGTAACTATTGTTGGCTAAACTATTGCTATTACAACTTGTGACTTGTAGTGCTAATTTAGTTGGACATACCAGTTATAATGTAGGACGATAAAAGAACAAATTAAAATGTTTTCACATGGGATATTGCAACCATTATAATTGTTGCAAAAAAGTTATAGTTAAAGATATTGACTTTTGTGGCAATTTAGTTAAATATAATAGCCATTAAAATGGATGCTAAATGAGCAAACTAAGATGTTATTAGAAGGGATACTATAGCCATTTTAATTACCACAAAATAATTTCTGTTTAAGATGCTAATGTTAGCGACAATTATTGTGAATTTATCGGCTATATAAATGGATGCTAAAGGAGTATAATTAGCCATTTTGGTTTGGATTTAGCAGCCATTATAATTGCCGCAAACCATTGTCGTTAAAGATACTAATTTGGCGACAATTATTTTGAATTTAGTGGCTATATAAATGGATGCTAAAGGAGTATAGCGACTTATCTAAGGATGGCCACTAAAGTCTTTGCTTAGCCCGACTTCAACGACGAAGCACCAATAGCCGGTAAAAGATATAGCGGCTATTCTTATTGCCGCTAAAGTCATTTTGTATTGCCGCTAAAGCCGCTTTTTGTTATAGTGCGAGGGTATCGTTTCTCAGGTGCTCTACTCCGAGTGCTCTTGGCGCAAACTCTCGAAGGGCCGTTGGGAGGCTGTTCCCATGGTGAGACTTCTTTCCCGAGTAGGTTGTATTAGGACTCTCCTTTTAACATTAGGCCATTACTCCCTTTACTTCTTTTTGCAGGTTTATCTAAAGATGTGGCCTGCAATTGGTGGTGATAACTAACCTACCAAGTCCCCAGCTCTGAGAGAGGCCGAATAGAGGAAAAGGAAGAAGGCTCCAAGTTCCCTGAGCTCGTAGAAAAAGAAAGTAGGGAGAAGGCTGGTGCGCAAGTCGAAAGAAAACACTAGTGCCCGAGCACCAGCCTTTGATTTGCTCTATCGTGTGAGGGACGAGTCCGAGGAAGAAGAACATTTTGTTCTGGTGGCCCGCGAGCTGTTGCAGCTCGAAGAGCAGGGGGCCTCTAAACCAGAGACCTGTGAGGCCAATCTTCCTCAATCCAGGGAGGTCGATGAGGAGACAGGGGACAAGGCTTCCCGGGACAAGGCTTCCCGAGATGCGGGCAGTGCCCCGAAGGAGCACTCGGTGTGATAGACATCACCGAGTCGCCCCCGTTTACTGAGTCCATGTACAATGATGCCCAAATTGTTAAAGAGTGCCCCTACGAGGGGGCCCAAGGAGAGGATGACCCCCCTCCCCCCTCCCCCCCCTCCCT
>ML290415.1:107728-131568 GCA_005239495.1 Nicotiana undulata | reverse complement strand
CCCCGCGCTGCTTTTGATGATGTGGATTCCATCGCCACAGAAGTCGTCACCGGATTGGGTGACTTAGAGGTATCGAGGAATAGTCCGTCCTCAAGGGTAGGTGGACCTAACTCGAGCCCGAAATTAATCACCTGTTTCCCTGCCCCTAGCGTGGATCCTGATCGGAAGCGATCTATTATCATCACTGTACCAGAGGATACCCGAGTTCTTTCCGCCCCCGTAGGGGTAGCCACCTCTGGTGCCTGGTGACCGAAGAATACAAGGACAAAATGAGCGAGGTAGACGCACCCTGCTTGTTAAATGAAGGACAACACGCGCTGAACTGGGTAACTTTAGATAACTCTTGATGATTTCAATTTCTCCGTTGATACTTGAACTAATTCATTGACAATCCTAATATTCTTCTTCGTATTTGTAGGCCTCGGTGCTTCACAAAGAAACTTTCCTCATGTATCGGGATGAGTTGAACCAACTCGAAGCGGAAGTCAAAGAGCTTGTTGAGAAGAGAGATACGCACAAACTTTTCAATGAGCAATGTGAAGGAGAAGCTAAGAGCCTTCAAGGTGAGTTAGAAACAGCTCGGAAAGAACACGCCAAACTAGTTAAACAGGTAAAATGTTTTGAAGCTAGTGACGATTAGCTAGACACGGTGACTAATGGTCGGAACCTGCAGGTCCAACAGAAGATTGATTGGATCGACAAACTCCGATCAAAGATGGATGCAATCAAGGTCGAGGTCGAAAAGTAGAGAGGTAGGATGGACCGCTTGGACTCGGAAAAGGAGACTGCCCGGGCGTAGTTGACCTTGGTGGAGGCCCAACTTCGAGCAACGAGGGAGAAGGCTGAGGCACGGTCCCAAAATACTGAGGAGCTCCAGTCTCAGCTAAGCTCGTTATTGCCGATCGAAAGACTCTTTCCAAGGAGCTTAAAGCGGCCAAGTTGGTGGTTGAAGAAACCAAAGCCTATGCCGATGAGATGGTGGCCCAGTATAACGCTGACATCGAGGCAGCCCGGGACCGCCTTAAAGATATTGTTGAATACATAAAGTGGCAGTCTCAAAGGGAGGCCCTCGAGGAAGTTCATGCTTGGGGTTTTGATTTGTTGGACGAGGTCGAAAGTTCTAAGGGGCTCTAGGCCGAGGCCAAGAAGTTGGCGTGTCGCGAGGATGAAGACGAATTCGATTCGAGCGGATCCGAGGGTGGATAAGACTCTGATGGTCCTGGTGATGAGGCAGGCTCCGGTGGAGACCAAGCCGTTTAAATGCCTTATAAATTTTTCCTTGTTGTTGCACCTTTGTGCTTTTTGTTGAGGCCATTTGGCCTTTGTATACATACATACATACATACATACATACATACATACATACATACATATATATATATATATATATATTGCTCTTTTCTTTATGATTGTACATATATCAAATGTCTTAGCACGTAATAATTAGGTATTGTTAGGAGGTTTGAACATGCCTTTCTCTTGATATTATTTTGCCTAAGATTTGTGTGTGTGTGTGGGGGGGGGGGGGGGGGGGGGGGGAGGGGGGGGGGTGTGGGGGGGGGCGGGGGGGGGGGGGGGGGGGGGCTAGTATGACTGGAAGCTTTCCCCAAAGTACTTAGAATATTTTAGGTTACAATTTGCCGAGGGTAGCCTTTTGAACGGTTTATAAATTTATGAAGGTTTTATTTTTTGAAGATCCGTGGGGGGCTAGTATAACAGTTCAAGGCTCATATTCATAGTCTCGTTGTTTGATTCTTCAATCCCATATCGGAACCTGAAACTCAATTCTCTGACTTCAACCAGTATTATCTCTTCGGCGTCGTAAACCAATAAGAACAGGGTGGCCCTGGTACTAGACTTTGAGGTCGTACGGTACGCCCATAGGACTTCAGGCAAGATTTCTTTCCATTTTTCTTTGGCGTCAGTCAATCTCTGTTCGAGGTTTTGGAGTATGGTTTTGTTCATGGAATTTGTTTGCCCGTTGGCGCTAGGGTGATAGGGTGTTGGCATGATTTTTTTCATCTTATGATCTTCGAGAAACTTGCTTACTTTGCTGCCGATGAACTGCTTCTCATTGTCACACACGATCTCGGTCGGCATTCTGAACCGACATATTATGTGGTCCCAGATGCAATCAATGACTTTCTTCTCCCTGACTTCCTCAAAATCCTAGGCTTCCACCCATTTAGAAAAATAGCCGGCCATAAACAATATAAATTGAGCCTTACAGGGTGCCCATAGAAGGGGGCCGACGATGTCCATCCTATATTTCATGAAGGGACAGGGTGACAAGACCGAATATAACATCTCCCCAGGCTGATGAATCATCGCAACATGCCTTTAACATCCGTCACATTTTCGTATGAACTCCTTCGCGTCCTTTTCCATGTCAGTCCAATAATAGCCGGATTTGATTATTTTCCGAACTAATGATTCGGCACCCGAATGATTTCCGCAGGTGCCTTTGTGTATTTCCCTCAGAACATACTTAATGTCTCCTGGTCCTAGACATATTGCGAGTGGTCCATCGAACATTTTTCGGAACAGTGTAGCGTCTTCTGACAGGCTGAACTAGGCCGCCTTCGTATGCAACGTCCTCGATTCCTTAGGGTCTGAGGGCAGTTTTTTGGTCTTCATATATTCTACTTATTTGTTTCTCCAGTCCTAAGTTAGGCCTTTTGAGTTTATCTCGGTGTGACCTTCTAACTCTACCGATCTCATAAGTTGTACGACCGCCCCCCAATTGAACTTATCATCGTCGATCGATGATCCCAAGTTAGCAAGTGCATCGACCTTGCTGTTTTGATCCCGAGGCATATGTTGTAGAGTCAACTCCATGATCCGATGTAACATTACCTGTAGTTTATCCAAGTATTTTTGCATTTGTTCTTATCTGACTTCGAACGTCCTATTAACTTGGTTCACCACGAGGAGGGAATCACACTTAGCTTCAATCACCTCTGCCCCCAAGCTTTTGGCCAGTTCGAGACCTGCAATCACAGCCTAATACTCGGCCGCATTGTTAGTTAATTTTACAGTCCTAATAGATTGTCTAACTACATACCCGTTGGAGGCTTCAATACAATTCCAAGTCCGGGCCCCTTTGCGTTCGACGCGTCGTCCATAAAGAGGGTCCAGATTCCCAAAGAAGTCCCCGATTTTAACAATTATCTTTTGACCTCGGGTATTAGGGCAGGCATAAAGTCGGCTACAAAGTCTGCCAAAACTTGAGATTTAATGGCGGTTCGAGGTTGATATTCGATATCGTACACGTTGATCTCTACAGCCCCATTTGGCCAGTCGTCCCGAGACCTCAGGTTTATGAATTACAATACTTAATGGGTAAGTGGTTACAACACATACAGAGGGACATTGAAATTAGGGTTTCAACTTCCTAGAGGTGCTTAGCAAACAACAACAACATACCCAGTAAAATCCCACTAGTGGGATCTGGGGAGAGTAGAGTGTACGCAGACCTTACCCCTAACCAAAAAAGGGTAGAGAGGCTCTTAGCAAAGAGAGTGTCAATTTTTCTATGTAAGTGTATCTAGTTTCGTCCTCACCACCTGCTAACATAGGAAATTAGAAATTGCGTACCTTTCTCTCCCCGGACTAGGAATCTACTTACCGCTATCTCCGATACTTCCAAGTACAAGTATAGTTGTTCGTCTATATTCAACGTGAGAAGTAGCGGTGGGATCGATAAATATTGCTTAAGCTCCTCCAAGACTTGTGGGAACTCCGGGGTCCACAAAAAGTTATTCTTTTTCTTCAATAGTGAGATAAATCGGTGGTTCTTGTCAAATGACCTCGAATTAGATCGTCCTAAGGAAGCTGCGTCTAGTTAACCTTTGTACGGCCTTCACGTTGTGCACAATAGTGATATCTTTTATGGCCTCGATCTTATCAGGGTTGATCTTGATTCCCAGGTTGGAACCATGAATTTGACGGATTTACCGGACCCAACTCCGAATGCATACTTCTACGGTTCAACTTCATATTGTATTTCTTCAATATGCTGAAGGTTTACTGCAAATGTTTCAAATGTTCCTCTGATCGCATAGACTTAACCAACGTATCGTTAATGTAAATCTCCATTTATTGTCCTATTTGTTCTTCGAACATCCGATTTACTAGGCGTTGGTAAGTGGCGCCAGCGTTTTTTAGTCCGAACGACATCACGTTATAGTAGTAGGTGTCGTACTTGGTGATGAAGGAAGTTTTTTCCTGATCACTTGGGTCCATCCAAATTTGGTTGTACCTAGAATAAGCGTAGAGAAAACTGAGGATCTCGTGGAAGGCTGTTGCATCGATCATGCGATCGGTGTTAGGCAAAGGGAAAGGGGTCCTTGGGACACACTTTATTCAAGTATTTATAGTCCACACGCATTCTTAATTTGTTCCTTTTTTGGGGACTACCACTACGTTTGCTAACCAGTTCAGGTATTTAACCTCCCCGATGGACCCTATTTTAAGGAGTTTAGATACCTCGTCCTTGATGAAAGCATGTTTAACCTTAGACTGGGGTATCCTCTTCCGCTTGACTTGGAGGAACTTCGGGTCCAAGCTCAGCTTATGAGTGGTTACTTCCGGCGGGATCCCTATCATATCAAAGTGGGACCAAGCGAAACAATCTTCATTTTCTATAAGAAATTGAATGAGTTTTTTACTGAGCTCGGGACTCAACCCCGTGCCCAGGTATACCTTTCGATCGGGCAAGTGTTCGAGTAGCACGACTTGCTCTAGTTCCTCGACCGTTGATTTGGTAGCATCAGAATTGTCGAGAGTTATGAAAGACCCGGGAACCCCGTAGTCATTGTCCTCACCCACCTCCTGCTTCTCTGGTTGGTACTGAGTCGGTGTCAGTAGGTGCTATTTGGTTTCTCCTTTGGTGATCGGACCCAGATCCTTTGGTGTAAAAAATGTGGATATCGGGACCACTTCGTCGACCGCGAACATCTCTTTTATGGCCGGTTGTTCTCTGAAAACTTTTTTTATTCCTCCCGGTGTCGGGAACTTCAATACGTGGTGTAAAGTCAAGGGTACCGCCCTCATGTTGTGAATCCATGGCCTTCCGAACAAAGCATTATACCTCATGTCCCCTTCGATCATATAGAACTTTGTTTCCTGAACGGTACCGACAGTGTTCGCCGGTAATGTTATTTCCCCTTTAGTGGTCTCACATGCCATGTTGAACCCATTTAGAACTCGGACCACATGCACGATCTGATCTTGTAGACTGAGTTGTTCCACGACCCTCAATCTTATGATGTTGGCTGAGCTACCTAGATCAATTAACATACACTTAACTCGAGATTCATTTATAAGTACTGATATTACTAGTGCATAGTTGTGGGCCTACACGATCCCCTCAGCGTCTTTGTCACTGAAAGACAAGGTATCCTCCGGCACGTAATCTAGAGTCCATTTTTCTCTTGTGATGGATACTTTGGTGCGCTTCAGCATCGTCCCCTAGGGAACGTTTACCCCACCGATGATCATGTTAATGACGTGTGGAGGTTCCTCCTGCTCGATCTACTTACGAGAATCTCTATTCCTGAAGTGGTTCTTGGCTCGATCGCTTAGGAACTCTCGGAGGTGTCCACTGTTGAACAGCCGGGCTACCTCCTCTTTTAATTGTTGGTAATATTCTGTTATGTGGCCATGCATGTCATGATATTTGTAGATTAGGTTAGGATCCCTTTGGTCTGGATCGGACTGTGGGGGTCGAGGTCATTTCGTGTCTTTGAGACGTCCAATGGCGGATACGATAGCGACAACGTCGACGTTAAAGTTGTATTCTGATAGCCTTGGCGCCTCCTTATGCTCGATGGGCCTGTCGAAACTATTTTTGCTCACGAGTCCCTGATTGTTTTGACCCCGGTCACTCCTTCTTTCACTTTTCATGGGGTTTCGCCCAGATTCACTACCTCTTCGGTCTCCATTATATGGCTGATATAAACTTCTCTCCTGACTCTGTCGATGGCCCTGACGGGGTAAACGGACTCGGAAGGGCCTCGAGTTGATCGTATTTGACCCTGATTTTTGATTTATACCGATTATGTACGTCGGCCCAAGTGACAGTCGGGTACTCCACCAGATTTTGTTTCAATTGTTGTGAAGCCAACGAGCTTCGAGCGTTGAGTCCCTGAGTTAAGGCTTGAATAGCCCAATTGTCTGCGACCGGAGGCAAGCCTATCCATTCTATTTGAAAATGGGATAGGAATACCTTGAGCATCTGATTATCCCTTTGATTCACTTTGAAAAGGTCTGACTTCCTGGTCTCGACCTTGATAGCCCCTCCATGTGCTTTCTGAAGGAATTTGCAAGCATAGCAAACGAGTCTATAGAATTAGGAGGTAGGTTGTGATACCATATCATAGCTCCCTTGGACAGAGTTTCCCCGAACATTTTCAACAGGACAGACTCAACTTCATCATCCTCCAAGACGTTCTCTTTGATGGCGCATGTGTAGAAAGTCATATGCTCATTTGGGTCAGTCGTTATGTTGTACTTAGGAATCTCGGTCATGCGAAACTTCTTTCGGATCGGCTTCAGCACTGTGCTAAAAGTTTTTGAAGAAACTTCTTAGCGTCCAAGCCCTTCAATATCGGGGGTGCTCCTGGGATTTGGTCGACCCTGGAATTGTAGGTTTCCACCCTTTCGTCATTAGCTTCAATTTTTTTCTCCCCCGATTCTATCCATTCTGTCAGTTCTTCGAGCATATTTATGATCTCGGAGTTGATCCCCGACTCGTTTTCATTCGGCCTCTCCGTGATCGGTTCATTTCTGCGGGTGACTTCCCTGGATGGCTCATGCTCATCCCTGATCGATCAGCTTTGGTTCTGCAACTGGGTTATCGCTGCCTGTTGAGCCTGTAACATTTTGAAGATCACTCAGAAGTCGATCCCATCATTTTCACCGATGTGCATATTCTGGGCAGTCGATCGGACTTCCCTGCGTACAATGTTCTCAAGATTGGTAGGCAATTTTTTATTGATGGCCACATGCGAACTGGCGTCGGTAAGGTTCGCGACCGAAACTCCGCCGAGATCGATCGGGGGCACCTCGTTACCGGGTGCTACATTGTTGTTCTCACCATGGTTGTTATATTCGGCATCTGTGTTTAGAGGGGCAGATTGGGGGTCGACATTTCGATTTTGACCTGGAATTAAAGATACTTCAAAGAACAAGTGTAAAATAGGGTGTGTTACGGGAATTTGTATCAAATTGCCGCTATTATCCATAGCCCCACGGTGAGCGTCAAACTGTTTACCCTCAAAATCGGATAATAATTAAATTTGTAAGTGGTTTTAAGGATATGCAGATTAACTTGATACAAAGAGATAAATTAAGTTGATATTGAATAAACAAAGACAAAATAAATTCAAACCACACGAGTTGGATAGTTTCAGCCTTACTGAAATAGTCACTCTCGAACCGAGCTCACCAAGACTGGTATAGATGAAAAAGAACAAGAGCTGAAGACAAAGAAAATAATAATATATTGCTTTTGATTGCGTGTTACAATGTCCTTCGTGAATTATCAGACCCCCTTTATATAGTAGGGGAGTCCTATTTTAAGTACAACTCTATAAAAGGTAAAAATCTTCCGATTCACTGATTGTCAGTTCCTTATCGATATGTGCGGAGATCCCTGCCGTATTATTCGTCCGGTTACGGATATTTCAGCTTTCTATTAGCTATGTCAGATGGTCTGACAAGTTCTTTGAAGTCGTTCGAGGCTAGGGTCGATTCCGGGACCATGGCCTCGATATTCCCGAAGACATGCGCCATGCCCCCAAGTTCTGGCCTGGTAGGACTTTGGCTCTATTTCGGTCCCTTGTTGCCATGTCTCGAGCCTGGCTTATTTTGTCGGAGGCTGGGATGCACCATGAGCTCGATTTCACCCGTATACAAGTTGTTTGAGCAAATTAAAAATAATATTGTTTTAACAAAAGAATATTAATCATGTCGGATTGTGATCTAAATTCTTTGAACAAATTAGAGATAATGATGCTTTAACAAAATTTTAACTAACATCTTGTTTATCAATGCAACGTAGCCAATAACATAATTTCTATAAAACTAAAGGAAGTAAGTCAAATAGTGATCGAATAATGTATATTCTTGTCTTTTTGGAACCCTAGAAAAACCCGCAGCTACTGCTATTTCTTTTCGGTTGAGTATCCTATGCGTGCTGGATTACTACTACTACTATGTTGCTTAAGTGGCGTATGATCCATTTGATTGCTCTAAGCTATCAATATACAGGTCTTCTGAAATGATATAGCTTTGTTCTATTGAGCTCGGGCAAAGCACGGGCTACCTTACTAGTATATACTATATAAATGTTGACTCTAGATTTAAATTAACTATGGTGCAAACATCCAGTGCCGCAAGTAAAACATTTTCACGAACTTCCACCCTTTCAAAAGATGGAAGAAAGAGACACATGTAAGGGTAGCAAACGGGCGGATCGGATCGAATATGTGTCGGTCGAAAACAAATAATACAAAAACGGATAAATTATTTGATTCGACCCATATTTAATACGAATAAAAAATGAGTTAACTGGCGAATAATATGAGTATCCATATTATCCATGACTTCTTGAATATGAATACTTTTGGGAGAATTCCTACTCCCTCAAACTTGAGGAACCGCTAATTTGATGTTTTACAAATATAAAAGTTGAACTCATTAGTTATCCGTTTTTAAGTAGATAATATAATTTTTATTCATATTTGATCCGTTTTTAAAAAGTTTATTATCCAACTAATTGATTAATGGACAATATGGGTGAATAACTATTTTTTTAAAATCCATTTTGCCACCCCTAGACACATGTAAACCAAATTTTACATCTAGTTAACCTTTTCTAAAGTTTTCTTTTCTTTTTCTTTTTTAAAGATAAGTTTGGTCAGAAAGTAAGTTAATTCTGTGTATCATTGCAATATTTTATTCCTTAGCCTCCAGATACTTAACTGGGGATTGACCTGTTGAAGTTTAGATCCAAATTGCTAAGGCAAGTCTAACAAATTATCATCCTCTCCTAACTAAAAACATTGTTGTTTTCCCTTGCTGCAAGAGTCCTTTTAATCTTCAATCTCTCTTCTATTAGTTTATCAGTCAGGATCAAATACTTCTCTCTAAAAGTTTTTGAATCTTTTTCCGCGATATGGACTTTTTGGGTTGTGCAATGCATTATGGAGTTAGTGATATTTTTTGAAAAATATGACGTTTCTGCGGTTCATTATGCGACTGTAGAACTCAGCGAGTTATGTGCTTGTCAGGTTTTTCATTATTTGCTTTTCATTGTACCTCGTGAATGTGAGACAGCTCAAATCTCATAATCATATTGTCCACATTTTCATTCATTGTACAACTTTCTCGAAACCAATTGTTCTAATTTTATTAAATGTCCCACAAAATATTCATCCTTGCTTTGCTTAATCGACAGCCACGAATCAAGAATTCAAGAGAACTGATAGGAGACCATGTCATAAATAGACTTGTATTATCTTGAATTAAACAACAACAAAAAACAACCCATGGATCCTCACGAGTAGGGTCCGGGGTGGTGAGTATACGCTGATCTTACCCTTATTTCGGAGAAATAGAGAAATTATTTCTAATAGACCCTCGGCTCAAGAAGATAGAAAGAGACAGTGGAGCAGTAACAACAAAGGAAGCCAGAAAGATAACACCAATAACAATAAGCAGTAACAATGTCACAGTACCACAGACACAATGGAGTGTATTATCTTGAATTAAACACTGGGATAAATAAACTGATACCAAGAGAGCTCTTGCTCCCTTCGTCTAAAATTATATGTCGTATTTCTCTTTTATATGTCCCTTAAAAAATATTAATTAGGAGGAGTTTTAAACTACTTTACCCTTATTTATGTCGTAAGATATGATTTCTCTTCATTGAATATTTGCTCTTTTTTAAGAACAATTACTATTAAAGATAAAATAGGGAAAATATAATTAGTTTTATCTTGAACCTCTAAAATGATAAATAATTTAAGACAACTACTTTTAAATCACGGTAAATAATTTGAGACCAAGTATGTAAAATTTACTTGACAGATCTTCAGTGCCAAGAACATTGAAAACTGAGGCCCACTAAATAAGGTAATCGCTAACGACATTCACACATGAGACATTTTCGTTCCTATATCATATAGGAAATTATATCACTAAATGTGTTCATGATTTGAAAATTACCCGTCCTGTTAATAGTTTTTTTACAAAACAGATATAATGCATTAAATACAGAATCTTAGTAGATATAATCTTCCTATTTAGGCGCTAAAATTAAGGAAGTAAATATTCTTTCAGATATTTCATTAAATAAGGAATCATTGTAGTATTANTAGCAATTTCGACTTGTTGAATCTCGAAGGTCTGAATTCTACAATTTGAAGAAGAAGGAAGGGAGAAGAGGAAGAAAGGGGAGGGGAAAACGGCTGGTTACAAATGATGGGGAGAGAGAAACGTGGGATATATGGACACCTTTAATTAAGGAGTAAAAATCTGCCCATTAATTATACCCCTTTAATTAAGGAGTAAAAAACTGCCCATTAATTATAATCCTAAATTAATTATGGTATAGATTTGGTAATTTGGTATACTAAATATAATTAAATCAAACCTTAAACATGGAGGGTGATAAGATTTCATATATGGTATAGGAATGTAAAAATTTCTTCACACATTAGGTCTTGTCATAGTCCCCAGATAGTACAATATTGGATTTTACCTTTTCGGCCAATACAGAGAAACACACGCATTTTATAGAAGAATTAACCTAAATAGCCGCTCATCCAATCACTTAAACTTAAAATAGTTGATAGAGGTATAATAAAGGCATATCTTATATATTATATGTGTATAATCAATGTATATGACTAAAAAAAGTAAACAGTGAATATGGCCGACAAAGATCCCTTTTCTATAACCCCAATTTCCGGACTAGTTTGTATGCACATCGATTATTTTACCAAGTACATCTACCTACTAGCATAGATATCAAGTAATTTTGTCCATCAACGCGTAGATAGTACATTTGTCTCTACTGAAATTTGAATATTGATCACCCATAATTTTCATCTCATTTCATTGATCGTTGGGCCACATTCAGAGAAAAACCATGTATTTGCCTGGCCATGACATAAAATGAGAAGGTAAACATTCCTGTCTTTCTACAATTATTGTTCAAAAACAATTGATGTTTCGTTATAGCCACAAGATGATCACTTGGCCAAATCAATATTTACGTGGTATTATTTGAATTAGACTTGTCACAAGACAATATTCCTTCTGGTCCTCCAGATATTACTGAATTGTCTCTAACTAAGAACCAGCAGCTCTATGACCCCATATATTAATGGAATTTAAGAAGCCACCCACCAAACTCCTTCATTGTAATTCTTCTTCTAGCCACAAACTCAATTCTCACATTTACTCCAAACTGTCCTTCCTAGCAAAAGTTTATCCAATATCTAAAATTAATAGGTTCACAATGAGTGCGATCTTATTAAGCGTAACAAAAAAAGACAGTTCGGTGTACGAAATATCCCGCGTTCACATAGGATAGCCTACCCTGATGCAAGCGTCAGTGGCTGATTCCACAACTCGAACTCGTGACCTATAGATCATATGCCATTGGTCCATGAGTCCCTTATTAAATGTATAAGAAAAAGGACAGTTTGGTGCATAAAATATCTCGCGTTCACATAAAGTAGCCTACCTTGATGCAAGCGCCGGTGGCTGATGCCACGGCTCGAACTCGTGACCTATAGTCCATATGCCATTGGTCCATGGGTCTCCTTCGTCTTATTAAAATGTTTTTAAAAAAAGGACAGTTCGGTGCACAAAATACCACATTCACATAGGGTAGCCTACCTTGATGCAAGCGCCAATAGCTGATTCCATGGCTCGAACTCGTGACCTATAGGTCACGTGGAGACGACTTTATCATTACTCCAAGGGTCCTCTTCATCTTAATAAACATATACTACAACAACAACAACAACAACCCAGTATAATCCCATAAGTGGGGTCTGGGGAGGGTGGTGTGTACGCAGACCTTACCCGTACTCTAGGGTAGAGAGACTGTTTCCAATAGACCCTCGGCATCCTTCCCTCCAAGAACTCCCCACCTTGCTCTTGGGGTGACTCGAACTCACAATCTCTTGATTGGAAGTGGAGGGTGCTTACCGTCAGAGCAACCCACTTTAATAAACGTATACATTACAATATTTTTATTTTTTTGCATATTTATATGTAGTTCGAGCAGAAAGCAATAGGTTCAGTTGACTCACAAAACGCGCCCTGCCTCCACTTGTGCTTCCTAGAATCCTCATATTCGTTTCTTATAATCATAGACTTCATTTTATGACTTAGTATGCAGTAAAAGGCAAGACATGAAAATGCAGAAATTGATTCAACTTGATCGGCTGGAGAACACTGGAGATGAATCTGATGACAGTCGCCAACTTCATGATCAACGTATAGTTGTCCCAACTATCCTCAATGCAATAGCTGATGGCTTTGAGAAGAAAGAACAGTCATGGTAATAAAACTCTAATATCATAAGCAATTGCAGATTAATTTACTAAAATATTTAGAACTATATATGAGCTGCTGTTATATGCAGGATTGCCACTTCTCAGCTTCCAAGTGATTTATCAATTCGAGTTGAAGATATCACCTTCTATGTTCACAAGGTAAGTAAAAGACAGTAGGATATTCTGCACAAACTAAGTACAAGAATTATTTATCTAAATCTCTATGCAAGAAAATGAAGGGGTGTCTTGGCGAAACTGGTAAAGTTGCTGCCATGTGACCAGGAGGTCACGGATTCGAGCCGTGGAAACAACCTCTTGCAGTAATGCAGGGTAAGGTTGCGTACAATAGACCCGTGTGGTCCAAACCTTCCCCAGACCTCATGCATAGCAAGAGCTTAGTGCGCCGGACTGCCTCTTTTCTATGCAAGAAAATACAGTATAGTAAAGCCTCTGATTTACTTCTTTCTTTTTCTTATTCAAACAATCACTCATTTTTCTTCTGCTATTGGATTAATCCTCCTCTCTCTTTTGCTTCTTTCTTATACTCTCTTATCACAGTTACTAAAGCAATTAACTGTGAAACTTAATGTTGTAATAAAATTAATTCTTTCTATAGTTAAATGAAAATGGAAAAAAAAAATGTGTCTGAAGTTGGTGATATTATCAGTATTGTATAATAGATGTTGAAATTAGTAGAGTTAATTGCAATTTTATGTTATAACTACATAGTTTTTGTACTTTCGGCACGTTTTGCTTCTTGTTGCCTTATTGCTTTTTTGCGCTTTTTGGTTTTACAGTAACGTGATACCAAATACTCCTTCCGTTCAAATTTATATGCCACTCTTTCTTTCTCAGTCAGCTCGAAAAAGAATGATATATTTCTATATTTAGAAAACTTCAACTTTGAAATTACCTTTTTACCCTTAATGAGATGATTTCTAGCCACAGAAATTTCTATGGTATATTTTAGACCACAAGTGTCAAACGTCTTCACATAAATTGGGACGGAGGGAGTATTACTTAGCTTCATTAAACATTAATCAATTAATGAGAAGTTAACTCAAGTTTATTTACTCACAGTATCCGCTGGTTGCAAGGTGTGATTACCTAAGAGAAATCGAATTTCAGCCTCAAAATTCACCCTCAGGTTATGACCTGAAGCTCGAAAAATTTCCAGGCGGATCAGAAAACTTCGAGATGATTCTAAAGTTCTGTTACGGCCTGCCAATAAGCTTGAATCCTGGAAATGTAGCAGCATTAAGATGTGGATCAGAATTCCTAGAAATGACAGAAGCAATGGAAGAAGGAAACCTGATTTCAAAAACAGAAGCATTCTTCACATTTGTAGTCCTTTCGTCCTGGAACGATTCCATCACTGTCCTTAAATCATGTGAAACGCTATCTCCCTGGGCAGAAAACCTGCAGATTGTGAGAAGATGTTGTGACTCAATATCTTGGAAAATCTTCAGAAAAGATTCAACAGAGGAAATAACGAACGATGAAACCTGGTGGTTCGATGATATTGCCACTCTCCGTATTAACTTCTTCTTGAGAATTATTACAGCAATAAGAGTAAAAGGAACCAAACCTGAAATCATTGGTTCATGTATCATGCATTATGGAGAGAAGTGGTTGCCAAACATGAATAGCGAAACGAAAGGAACGGATAAATATGGTAGTAGAAGAAACGACTCGCAATGGAGTGTTACAAGTGGGAGAATACAAGAAACAAGCATTGGACAGAATAATAAGGAACAAAGAACAATAATAGAAAGCCTGATTAGTGTATTACCTCCTCAAAAGGAAGCTATATCTTGCAAATTTCTTCTACGGCTATTAAAGATGGCGATACTGTATACTGCATCGCCAGCTCTAATTTCAGAGCTTGAGAAGAGAATCGGCATGGTGCTCGAAAACGCCAGTCCGAATGACCTTTTGATCCCTACTTATGCAGTAAGTGAACAAACAATGATGTGAGTTTCTATCACCTCTGAAGTTTTAACTTTCAATTTTCATCTAAATGCAACATATACACTGATCATGAGTCGAGGGTCTATTGGAAACAATCTCTCTATCCTCACAAGGTAGGGGTAAGGTCTGCGTACACACCACCCTCTCCAGACCTTACGATGTGGGATAAGACTGGATATGTAGTTGTTGTTGTTGTTGTTGCAACATATATACTGATTATGTATATAATATATACATATATTATACGTATATTATATGTATATTTGCAAGCCCGGTGCACTAAGCTTCCGCTATGCGCGGGGTCCGGGGAAGGTTCAGACCACAGGCTCTATTGTACCCAGCATTGCCTTGCGTTTCTGCAAGAAGCTGTTTCCACGGCTCGAACTCGTGACCTTCTTGTCACATAGCAACAACTTTACCAGTTACGCCAAGACTACCCTTGATATATATTTATACTTAATATACAAAACATATACATTTGCTGGCTATTATTGTTTTAGGGCGGCCCAAAAATGTAATTTTCCCCAAAAAAACATGACAATCTGCTCAGTCTTAACCATTTTCTGTGATACAGTTCAACTGAAGAACAGACTATCTACAATACAGATGTGGTGCAAAGGATATTGGATTATTTTTTGCTATATGAACAGCAAAAACTGCAGCAACAAGAACCGAAGTCCACAACAGTGAATATCAGTAAACTGGTTGACAGTTACCTAGCAGAAATTGCCAGAGATCACAATGTATCAATCACAAAGTTCCAAATCTTAGCTGAATCTCTGCCTCGACACGTTCGGACGTGTCATGATGGACTCTACAGAGCCATTGATACATACCTTAAGGTTATTTTAATTTCTGTAATCAAAAACATCTAGAGCACTTGATTTCTACAATCAAAGAATACAATGCAGCTTAATATCTTCTACAGACTCATCCTTCACTATCAGAACATGATCGCCGAAGGCTATGCAAGATCATGGACAGCGAAAAATTGTCACTTGATGCATGTATGCATGCAGCTCAAAATGAAAGATTGCCTCTGAGAATTGTCATCCAGGTAAAATGCAGTTGAAATTTCATCCTATAGAAATGTATCCAGTACTGCAATTTTAGCAAGCAATATGCTGGCATCAAACTCAGGTAGATTACACTTCAGTTTCCAACTTAGCGTCGAGTATATATGAAGATACTAAAAAGCTAAGTTGCTCCGACATGGCAGCTTAGGTGCCGCCCGTGTCGACACGACACTAGTATGGTTGTGGGTATGGGATCCGTACCGGATCTGGTCAAACAATTTTGGGTACTTTGACCACGACGGACAGAAAAATTCGAAACGAAATACAATTTGATTACCGAAATCAGAACTAAAACTAGGGTAAATTTGAAAAAAAATAGTATATCATATCTAGGAAATCAATCTTTTACTTATCTACAACTTGAGAATAAAAAGGAAATTCACACTTTACAAGTTATACGTAAGTATTCCTCAAATTTTCTCATAAATTAGAGAGATTTTTATTTTTTTTAATTATTTTTAGCCGGATCCCCGCACCCGTATCCGTACTAGGATCCGTATCCCCGAATCTTAAAATTTATATCTTGAAAGATCTGACCTCTAGATCTGCACCCGTGTCCGAGCAACTTAGAGTGAAAGCATTCAGCACACCTAGCATGGATTCTAAAAGACTAAAACCATGAAAAAAGAGGTTTCGATCCGTCACCTAAGCTTTTGAACGAACATAAGAAAAAAGGACAGCCTGGTATACAAAGCATCCCACATTCACGCAGGGTCCGGAGAAGGGCCACATCCCAAGGGGGTATGGTGCAGGCAGTCTACGCTGATGCAAGCATCAATGGCTAATTACATGGCTGGAACCCGTGACCTATAGGTCATACGGAGACAAACCGTTGCTCCATGGCTCCCCTCCATAGAAGAATAAATACTAAGTACCACCTAAAACCTTATAGACATGCTGATACAATTCTGAATTTTAAAGAGAAAATTGCAGGTTTTGCTCTCGGAACAAGTGAAGATGAGGGCTACAGTACAAGGGAAAGATAATATAGCAATTGATGATAATAACTCAGACAAGGAAAATAATTGGTTATCTACAAAGAAGGAGGTCAAGTCCCTTAAAGAAGAACTCGAAAAAGTGAAGATACAAATGAAAGATCTTCAGAGGGACTACTCTGAGCTGCAACAAGAATATGAAAAAGTAAACAACAAACCTAAAACTCCATGGACATCTGGATGGAGGAAGATGAAAAAGTCTGCTCTTTTCAATAGAAAAATGGTCGAGGAAGAAAATCAAGAAAGCGAAAACAGAGTTAAACCAGGTCGCAGAGCCGGCATCAATCGAAGACAGTCCATATCTTAAGTCCCACAATTATAGTTCTTATGTATCTAGTAGGTAAGAACACCCCTTGGAGTAGGCTGCCTATGTCATACCCCTAGGGGTGCGGCCGTTCCCCGGACCTTGCGTGAGTGCAGGATACTTTGTGCACCGACTGCCCTTTCTTTGTATCTGGTAGATGAACTGATAAAATTACCGAGTTTAATGTAGACAGAAGGCTAGTATGGCATAGACAGAAATTGGATAGAGCTTGTATTCAATCCTGCTTGTAAAAGATGTGTAATCTTGGTTATCTATAGCAATTGTGAATTAGTCGTTTCAATAGTATGTTTTACCATTACATAATAGAGCACCATCATTTCTATTTTCAAAATAATGTACTAGACTCCCTCTTTTCTTGTATAGTTTTCAATCATCACATTTGCAGTATAAGTCCAATCAATCAATGAATTACACCTCAATTCTGAACTAGTTGGGGTCGGCTATTGATGTTGTACAAGGACTTCGGAGTCATCCATCCTAGCAGTACTCTTATCCAAAGACGCTTAACTTCAAATAGTTGATATGATTCAGTGTGTTAGTGCTGGTATCGTCTAAACTATTATTTTAGTGGCTATGAATATACTCTAATTCCTAATTTACCAGCTTGGAATAGGTTATGCTTTGCAGTCATAATTCCATTTAATTTTGATAAACTTCTTCTTGCTCAACATAAGAAGGCCGTGAACTCTCTCATATCATTCCTCGCTTCAACATTATAGAGAGAAAATGCTAATACTTGATACATCTTCCATCAATAAATATTTCTCATTTTGCACATACCGCTACTATTGTACCGGTGTTTTAAAAAGCGAGCGCTTGATCGCTTTAAGCAAGAAGCGACGCGAAGCGATGTCTGCTCGCTTTTCCATGCCTGAGGCGACTCGACCACATGAAGCACTTGCTTCAGTCGAAGAAGCGCGAAGCAGACTTTGAAGCGTGAAGCGCTCGCTTCTGTTCAGAGGGGTCAGTTTTTAAAAAAAAAAAAATGTTTGGGTCTACTTTTCTTTTTATACAAAACAGACCCCTAAGATCAAATTGAACGACCATTTCTCTCTTCTTCCCAAAATCAATTGCTGCTAGAGTTTCAGTCGCCAGAGACCTCCTCCAGGTAATTTTTCTTCTTTCTTCTTTCTTCTTTCTTCTTCCTTCTTTCTACTTCTTGTTCCGGTCCAGGCGTCTGCTCACAGCTAGGGCAGGCGCAATTCTTCTTACATATATATATATATATATATATATATATATTGCGCTTCATTTGTGCGCTTCGCTTTTGAAGCGAGGCGAGCCCCTATTGCCTTTTTGCACTTCTCGCTCTAAAAAACACTGTACTATACAATTTCAACTACCATACAGGCCATCCATGTAAGAAAAAAGCTCATGTTGATCAAGCTCTCAAGCTACAAAAACCAGCAAATCTTCAAAAAATGATAGAAGTACTACTTAATAACTAGCATAGAACACCAGAACACTTGCATAAGTAGACATAACCAGGGGCGGATGCAGCATTGGATCACCGGGTTCATCTGAATCTAGTACTTTTGACGCCGAGCATAGAATTATATGTAAACATCTACTCAAATTGCAATGAATAATAGGTCTGAACCCATAACTTAAAAATACAATGGGTTTAATGCGAAGAACCTTAAAGGTTAATCCCATAGAGCTTAAATTATGGATCCGCCTCTTGATATAACTACATAGGTGAGGCGGAGCTAAGATTTAAAGTTTATGGATTCTAAATTTGACACTGAACCCATAGCTTGTCTAGTTATTGGATTCCCAATAACATATTTATTCATACTTAATGAAATTTCTGATATAAATACAATATCTAAGGACCCGTTTGGTCAAAATAAATTTGGGATTTATTTGGCAAACTCATGTTTGGCCATAAATTTTGCCCATATTTTGGCAAAATTTCAAATCCCAAAATCACCTCAATTGCTGATTTTGGGCCAAAATCCCAAAACTTTGTAATTTTATACATGTTTTTCCAAAATAAAGTTGGAAAAAATATTTTGAAAATCTATGTCCAAACACATTCTCATCTTCAAACCAAACTTCACCTAAATCAAATTTTTCAAAACAAATTTGGAAATTATTGGCCAAACGCCTGCTAGCTTATTAAAATTTAACCACAATATCAGCAAATCAGTAGCATGTCGATGGATTTTTTAGTATATAAAAATGTTTTTAATGTTTAACTGCTGGCTGAAGAAATTGATAGTGAGTAAGTTGAGAGAAGTTGCAAAGCAAAATGACTTTGCTCAAAAAATGAAAGAATTGACTTTGAATGAGGCGTCATGCTAAATATGCTATAGTAAATACTTGCGTGTGTTTACACCAAAACAAGTAATTTGACCTTAATAATAAATTTTTTAGTGAAAATACATATCACGAGGGAGTAATAAATGCCTATAGGAAGACACTTCTCTTTACTTATAGCCCGTTTGGCCAAGCTGTAAAAATTAACTTTTTCTGGAAAAGTATTTTTTCTCAAAAGTACTTTTGGTGAAAAGCAATTTGTGTTTGACTAATTAATTTGAAAAGCACGTATGGGCAACAATTAGTGTATGACCAAACTTTAAAAAACTGCTTCTATGTGTATTTTTCTCAAAAGTGTTTTTGGAGAGAAACTACTTTTTCCTGCTTCTCCAAAATTGTATCTACTTCTCCTCAAAAGCATTTTTTTTCTTTCAAAGGCTTGATCAAGCACCTTAATTTTAGATTAAAAAAAACACGTTTGACAAAAAAAAAGTTCTTTTGGCTTAAAGAAACTTGGCCAAACAGGCTAAATTGGTTTGACGTAAACGCGGGATATGAATAAACAACAGATCAGCAATCATATCAATAACAGCACCACCTTTCTTCTTACATTAGAAGTTGTGCTCTAATAGCACGGGCTACCATCAGATTATTACAGAAATGTTTGAATAAACTACAATTGATAGCGAATATTTATATAGTCAGACCCCAACAGATTTGGAATTAAGATGTAGGGACATGAAGCTGGAATTTGAGACTAAGAGCCCGTTTGGACTGACTTATTTTAAGTGCTTTTAAGCAAAAATAGCTTTAAAGCCATTTTGTAGTGTTTGGATGAAGTAAAAAGTGCTTTTAAGTACTTGTTTTTAAGCTAAAATGACGAAAACAAGCCAAAAGCCAAAAGCTAGAATTCCTAACTTATGGCTTAAAGCTATTTTAGCTTAAAAGTCACTTAAAACAAGCACATCCAAACGGGCTCTAAGAAAGTTGAAAGTGATGATAATTCCACACAGCTTTTTTACTCATTAGGTCTTTAACTCCTCATCCCTTTGTATCTAACACAAACAAATATAATATGCAGAAAAGAAAAGGAAGCATACAGAAGAACAATATGAGAAGACACTATGGTAGAAAAGCATCTTTCTTTTTACACCCGAATTCGAGCTCAAAGTAACCTCAACTTGTGGCTTAAAACTATTAAGCTGGTATGCAAAACACCATTTATCTATCTCAGAAATGCCATTTGTTTTGCACGTATAGAAGGACTATCCAGCCAAAGATTCATCCAATTCCTTCTATCCAACATTGATTCATGCTGAAGGTATTCATATACATCAAATGTAGACACATTTACTAGTAAAGCAACAGACTTTACTCAATGTCCCAGTTCTGAGGTAGAGATTGAACTCCTCAAATGGTAACTGTCAACTCTCTTTTCCTGTTAGATAAGTAAAACCAATTGTCCATTTTGCCAGGCAAATATACTTTGATTCATAATGTCATGTTCAAGGTTCACACTTGCTTCTTCTTAACACGGTATGGGTATTTTTGATATATGCTTATGCTAGTCATAACCAATGGAAGTGCCACAAGGCAGTATGGCGAAGGAGGTTTTCCGTCAAAGATGAATTGGAGCAGAGCAGTGACAAGAAGCGCAGACACAATGATAAATCCCTGCGATAATTTAAGACAAGCAGGAAGAAATAATATTGTTAAGAGAAGTATGGTAATGGAACAGTTACAAAAAATACAGCATGATATACTCTTTAAGTTAGCACAAAACTAATTAGCCCTCATCTTAGTATACTTGATCTACGCCAAAAGGCCGAGAAAGGTATATGGCGTCATCTCATTATAGGCCAGACAAGTTTAAAATAAAAAAAATACAACCATACAATTAACTGTTTCCTTCCACCATGAACAGTCAAGAAAATATGTTACGAGTTACAACAACAACAACAACGACGACCCAGTATAGTACCACAAGTGGGGTCTGGGGAGAGTAGTGTGTACGTAGACCTTACCTCTACCCCAATGGGGTAGAGAGCCTGTTTCCGATAGGCCCTCGAATAATAAAAAAAAAATATGTTACGAGTTAGAAAATAGAAAATATTCAAGGCTCTATTTTAGGTGGCATAGTAATGTACCAGAGCTACAAATGCTTCAAATAAATCAAGGGGAAAGGCGCAAAAAACGCCAAACTATAACAGAGAATATCAAGAATGTTTTTTCAAGCCTATTCAATTTCTGCACAGCTTCTAAAGCAAAATAAGTTCAGTGGACACTTACCTTCCTTACACCACCAGCGTACGAAGTCACAAGACCCACAAGAATTCCACCAACCGCATTTAAAATAACAGGGATCTGAAACAGAAGAAATAGAAGTATCACATAAAAATCATGAGTTGCACCTGGACGGATCTGATTCCTTCCCCAAAATGAACAAAGAAAAAGAAAATGAATCCAGGTCATTTGATTTTTGATAAACAAAATTATGTAAATGACTAACTCATGGGACAATTTCTTTCCTCAACAAACCAATTTTGAAAGCGACAGTTGGATCTGACCAGAGGAGAAGATGCATATGACAACGAAACATCGGGCAAATTGATATAAGATATCCTCAAGTAGAAATTATAAAAAAAAAATTCCTCAGAAAACTTAATATTCAAGGTGGTTCCTCTTTCTGGATGTTTTAAGTATTTGCAATACCAATTTAACCAGCACCCATGCCATAAATGATAGAAAAAGAATTGTAAATTGACGAAACTGATTTACCAAAGTTAATGCAGTCCAGCCGTAGAAGAGTCCGTGCTGTCGAATAGCTTCTCCATCTGGAGACTTTGAAGTACTACTTATCAAGCAAAGACTCCCAATAATGGACATCTCAACAGTCATCAGGTAAGATGAATGTTTCTTAACCTGTTATAGACAAGAAGCATATCAAAATGGAGGAAATGCAAAAGACCCTTTCATAAAATAGCAGTGTCCACTTGCCTGAGATGCCCATTGACACAAGGCAGAAGCCAGACCAGAGAGCACGGATGCAACCAAAACTGGTACAATTCCATAGAATAAGATCTCATCGGGGTTACTACTACTACTTGAAGCTTTGCTGGAGCCTTCACCAACACTTAATAGGACAGCTGCGAGGATTAACAAGAAAAGAGCCCCAATTTGTTGAATGGATTGCTTCTGCCTGAAAAAGGATAAAGGATTTTGGGGGGCAATCAAGGCTCTCAGGACTCACCTGATACACAATTAGTGTAACTAACAAGACAGTTTGTCTCAAAATATTTTGAGAAATTAAAAGAAAAACAAGAGTTGATCTACACAGAGACCTCGGAATGTCATAAAATTATTAATTTAAATGAAAAATATTGCTACTAACAGCTACGTGAAGCAGATGATGCAGAAGAATAATTTTTATGAGAAAAGAGAATGATGTAAAAGAACAGTTTCTGTGAAAACAGAGATTGTTTACCAGCTCTGTTTGACATCCATGATGAAATAATAAAATATTACCATATTAAGTATGTACAATCTGAGACACTAACAGCCTACGCAGGCGTTGCCAAAGGTAACCAAAAGGTACACTTGTTCAATAATCTTTTCTAAGCAAGGACTAAGAAAAGTATATAACAATCAATTAAAAAACCCTTCAACAACATTTCGGATCAAACATACTAACTTGCACAGTCACCCGGCAAAGCCTACCTCAATAATATGTAAGTAAACAAGGCTGTGAAGAACAGTTTTGTCTGGTTCAATATTGAAAAGGTCAGTGAATCAAGATTTTTATATGAGATCTGCAATAAGCTGTTTTGTAGTGCATAGATAGCAGCAGGCAGTCCAGATGCAGTCAAAGAGCCAAGTAAGGTCCACTCCCGGTACATTTTCTTCAAACTGCCTTCTTTTGCCATGAGAAAAAGAGCACAAATAACCTGCAAAGTAAAAGGAATGTAAATAAGTAAGCATGTGGAACCATGGAGTGGAAAACAATGCAGAGAAGAAAGTAGAGAAATTTACCTTGACTACTTCACATGTCAAAACAGATGAAGTAACTATCACTTCACGCCTGTAGGAAGAACAGAACATGAAATATTGACGTCATAATATATAAATCTTAACAAGGAATACAGGAGCATTTATCACCAAACAATTTTATATGAAAGAATAAGCAAAATATTTCCTATACCAAGATAGTAAAGAGTAGCAAAATAAACATAATAAAAAGCATCTTTGAAACAATGAGGAAACAAGGAAAAAGGTGAAAACCAGTCAACCCATAGGTGCTTGTCATAATTAGATACTCCCTCCGTTTCAATTTATGTGAACCTGTTTCCTTTTTAGTCCATGCCAAAAAGAATGACACCTTTCCTTATTTGGAAACAATTTACCTTTATGCAATGATTTATAGTCACACAAAATATATGTGCCTCATTTTACACCACAAGTTCAAAAGTTTTCTTCTTTTCTTAAACATCGTGCCCAGTCAAATGAGTTCACATAAATTGAAACGGAGAGAGTATTATTTTTGCACATAATTTGGCTCGTCAAAACGTTCCGTTTGATGTGGATCATCCTTACCTGGAGCCCTAGCCAAGGAGCTCCCCCCCCCCCCCCCCCC